>MU400650.1:34899-106619 GCA_022578965.1 Xylaria sp. FL1777 | reverse complement strand
ATAAAAAAAAAAAAATAATAAAAAAAAAAACATAAAAAAAAAAAATTAATTTAAAAAAATTTTTTAAAAAAATTTTTTTAAAAAAATAATTTTTTAAATCAACCAAAAAAAAAAAAAAAAAAAAAAAAAAAAAAAAAAAAAGGATATAAGTAGTCTACTCAATCAGGATATCTTAAGATACCTCTGTCTGCTACTATTATTTGTTGTTTCGCCTATATACCTGCGTTTGTGAGTATTCCTACCTAGATATGTTATGGCAGGATACAGACATCTAGACTAAGGCATGAACTAACTCCGCCACTAAGTTTTGGGGGTCTTAGTGTAATCATGCCAGAACAGCCATTGCCCAATAGTATACTCATATGTGCGATGTTCGGCAGAAATATTCAACGATGCACACGTTTTCTGGAAAAATATATCCGCTGACGGCTCCGGTCCGGACCCAGTTTGTGGAGTTCAACAAATCGCGAATTACTAAACTACCTACCTAATAATAATAGTTTAGCTACCACGCCTCTCTTTGGGACGGGGCCGCGGTGCTAAGTTAGCGTCATCGTCGCCGAGCGTGCTCTCAACATCAATCAATAGTAGAGTGCTAGACTCGATACCACAGTGGGCAGGGGTTCAAATTACGGCGTAGTCGTTTACCTTTGAGCCCGCTCCATGACCTCGAGAACGTGTGTGTGTGTGTAGTCCCAATTGGCCATGTTACCCATAAGCCGGACTCTGTGCCGGGTCGGTCGGGGGTCCCTATTTTCGGCAAAGAGAGATAACTTCCCATCGTTCCTGATCCGCCGTCAGTCATGCGTCACACAGACGGGGTCGGCTGCGGACGCCACACTGCCGTTGGCTGGATACCGAGTCCTTGATATGACGAGGGTTCTCGCAGGCGTAGGTCACGCCCGCTATTCAACCGACGGATGAGAGCTTAGCTAATGTTTCCCAATAGCCTTACTGTACTCAGATCCTAGGCGACTTAGGGTACGTGCAGCAAGCACTACGTTGCTCCTTGGTCGATGAATACTGACGTTCATCGGCCATAAGCGCAGAGGTTATCAAGATTGAACATCCTACCCGTGGTGATGACACTCGCGCCTGGGGGCCACCCTACGCCGCGTACCGAGCAGGGTCCGACCACAAGGGCCCCGGCGAGTCCGCGTATTTCCTTGGGGTATGTCTACAAGCCGTCACAGACACGTACAGAATGCAGTCGCATATCAAACTAATAAGTCGGCAGGTCAATCGCAATAAGAAGTCACTCGGCCTCTCATTCCAGCACCCGGGGGGCGTCGAGGTCCTGCACAAGCTCGCGGCAAAATGCGACATTCTCGTAGAGAACTATCTCCCGGGAAGTCTAAAGAAGTACAGCATGGACTTCGAGACAATCCATAAGATCAACCCATCTCTAATCTACGCCTCTATTACCGGATACGGGCAAACGGGCCCGTATGCCCAGCGTGCCGGCTACGACGTCATGGTGGAGGCCGAGTTCGGCCTGATGCACATCACGGGGAGCCGTGACGGGCCACCGGTCAAGGTCGGCGTCGCCGTCACGGATCTGACAACGGGCTTGTATACGAGCAACAGCATCATGGCGGCGTTACTAGCACGGGCGAAGACCGGGCGTGGACAGCACATCGACGTGGCGCTAAGCGACTGCCAGACCGCGACGCTTGCCAACATCGCCAGTAGCTGTCTGATCAGCGGGGAGCGGGACACGGGGCGCTGGGGAACGGCACACCGTGAGTTTATGCTAGTCAGTTTTTAGAATCTCACCGAACACGGCTAAAAGCCTATACATATAGCATCTATCGTGCCTTACAAGTCATTTAAGACGAAAGACGGCGATGTGCTCTTCGGCGGGGGCAACGACCGGCTATTCGGGATTTTATGTGATGGGCTAGGACGGCCCGAATGGAAGATGGATCCGAAATACAGCGTGAACTCGCAGCGCGTGGCGAACCGCGATGAGCTGGAGACGGAGATCGAGAAGATCAGCGTGCTAAGGACCACGCGGGAGTGGCTCGACGTCTTCGAGGGGAAGGGCATGCCGTACGCCGCGGTGAACGACGTCCACGACACGCTCCACCACGCACACACGCGGGCGCGCGGCATGGTGGTCGAGCTGGAACACGGCGAGTGCGGGCCCATCCAAGTCGTCAATACCCCCGTCAAGTACAGCCATAGCAACCCAGGTGCGCGAACAGCGCCGCCGACGCTGGGACAGCACACCGACGAGGTTCTGGGTGAGCTGCTTGAACTTGACGGCGATGCTATCTCTGCGCTCAAGGAAGCTGGTGCGGTTAGGTAGCGTGTGAGATTATCGGCGAATATTTAGGTGTTGACTGACTGCCGTTGAGATGAAGACCAATAGTGTGCTAAGACGTATATATTCGATACTACGTACGCTTGTGAAAGAGCGAAGTAGTGTTCATATACGAAAATGATACCAAAGTTAATAAATGGTAAACAATTTTGGCGTAGCGATGTTAATCGTAAGTCATAGCTACCGGGAATGGTAAACTAGTATTGGTGAAGTAGGAATGAGTTGTATAGTTGTGCGAAGAATACTAACCTTAGATAACTCTGTCAGCAGCTAACCATTAACTACAGTACACAGCTGAGCATTCAAACCTTGATCAATATTAGCCAGGTTAATCTTATCAGCCGTAATTCATACCAATTTCTCGTTATTCCCGGCGAGCGCACACATGTACAGAACATGGGAATCAGTTGTGTTGTCTCGTTTGGCAATAAGTCTACCAGTAGTAGCACAGGCTCTACGAGGCGGCCCTCTGACAGAACAAACTAGATACCTAGTTCAAGAGCTTGAGTTTCGAATATTAAGCGCCCGTTATTTATCAGAATAGACATGATTTTCAATTCCAGATAGAGTAAGGTTTGGTGGGCTGAGTTTTGATCCCGGTCTCAGCTGAGTATTCACAATCTAATCAGGCAACTTGCTTTAAATACCTCATGTCAATTGACTTGTAGTTTTATAAAATTATGAATACAATCTTCTTATCCTTCAGTCTAGATCTTCATAATGGGGTTTAACGACAATTGAATCTCTCCATTGAGCTCAGATACCTACCCAAATAGCAGTTCGTGGTAATATTTAACCTAACCTAAACCCGTCTAGATCTTGGGTGTCTTGGTCGCGACCCTACTTACATGTATGCCATGCCGCCTTATATGCCTTGCCTATCTAGTGTGCCTCATCCTCGGCCTCCGAAGGACGCCTCTCCCACCAACCCCCTAAGGTGGCTGTGTGGACTGTAACCTGGTATCTGACTCATTCGTCACCGCGTTCGCAATCTCGTCCTTCTAGTCAACCATTCTTAACCGTCCGACATCTGAGCCGTCAAACTGAGCACTAATTAGAGTTGTCGGCATCATCAATTTTCTCTTCTTCAATTTTATCCTTAGCAGGTGCTACCTAAAGTTTTGATCTCAATCCGATTGCCAAAGATTTTGCTGTGCAGGTGGACATCGTGGGCTGAGCACCTACAGAGGGGTAAAGGTTGGTGGCGGGGATGGGAACGGGCTGCTTGGTTAGGTATACCACAACCCCAGCATGAATAAACATCTATACCTCACTGTTCTTCTCCTTCATTCTTTTTGATTCCCATGTCTTCCCTGGGGAAGTATACAATGCTCTTTACATCTGATATTCTTGGAAAGGTAGTATCCGTCTGCCGTCAACTTGAACACAAGTCTCGCCGACAAGGAATAATATCTCTATACTCGGAAATAAAGGTCGATATTGGTCGTTACTACTATCTATACTCCCAACCGTCACGATGTCGTCTATCGGGAAGAAAATACGTATCGAGCAAGCACCATCTACCTCCAATCCCTCACCCAGTCCCATCTCTCTACATAGAGGCAGCAAGACCAGCTTTTCTACCCCTACGGAGTCTACTACCAGCATTCTCGCGAAGGCACTAGCCAAAATCGCTGAGTCGAGCGGATCATCCGTAGTAAGGATAGCGGATGATACTATTCTTACTAACGATTGTCTCCTGAGCATTTTTCAGTCCCTAGGAGAAGGGCTAAGCAGAAATATAGGCGTAAATGACTTTCTCCGTCAATGCACTACTTTTGGCCAACTTAAAAAATTCCTTCACGAAGGAAGATCCAGCACTTCAGGTCCTACCAAAACCGACATCGCGAAGTCCACCCGGACCAATTCTCGGAATGAACCTATGGTACATGCTTCAAGCCAAATACAAGAAAAGGACAATGGTACAATTTCAATTTTGTTAAGTCTAGATTAATAGCTCATTGGCTTATCTGAGAGTTTAGGTCGATGGCGGCGTTCTAGGGATCCTCTTGATCATACCAATCCGACAGCCAACAGAGAGAAGGTTGGACATAGGCGAACCTTTCTCGAATCACTTGACTTCCCACAAACTGGCGCACACAAAATCATCGTTAAAAAGGAACACGCTGAGGGATGTCTCTGGTTTCTAGAGACACCTCAATATCTTGACTGGATTGATGCCAATAAGCTCGGTAATCACTATGGCGTGCTCTGGATCAAAGGAAAGCCTGGCTCAGGGAAGTCCACACTGATGAGATTCATGCTATCACATTCCCGTCGGTTTATGAAAGGGACGACGATCATCTCCTTCTTTTTCAATTTCGGAGGATATGAACTACAAAAGTCTACAACGGGTTTATACCGGTCGTTATTGCTCCAGCTACTTCAGGAGCGCCCAGATCTTCAGTCTATACTAGACACCGCCAGCATCGAGCTCCCTTGGAGCGTTGAAGCACTTCAGGTCCTTTTCAGCGAAGCGATCAAAAACTTCGGCAAAGCATCACTCACTTGTTTCATCGATGCGCTAGATGAATGCGAAGAATCACAGATTGAGAAGATGTTGAGGTTTTTGGGAGATATTTGCCAGCGAGCCGCCTCTTCCGAGACCACGTTACGTATCTGTTTGGCAAGTAGGCACTACCCATCTTTGAAGATGCTTGGTCTAGAATTTACGCTCGAGGCATACGGGCACAGCATCGTGAATTATATAGAACAAACCCTAAAAATCGGACACGACGACATCACAGACAGCATCCATTTCGAAGTCCAAAAGAGGGCATCTGGCAATTTCAAGTGGGCAACTCTCGTTGTGGACTGGCTTAACAAAGAATATGCAAAAGGGTGCGATTTGGATAGTCTCTACCTCACGCTTTGCCAATTCCCCACAGATCACAACAAATTGTCTGAAATCATGAGTCCGTATAAGGGAAAGCAACGGCGGAGAGTGTTGCCTGTTGCAAGTACGATTCTGATCAGCGAAACATCTTCTGAGTTCCTTAATACGGAAGATTCCAAAGAGTTTCGACGTAGCAAGCCAAAAGTCAAGCTCGGCTGCAGTAATTGCAGGTAGGTGATTTTTAAAGCTTTCTACGTTTTAGACGTTTTAGGTGGCATTAATCGGTTGCTGACAAAAATATATCTAGACGAAGGAAGATTAAATGCGATGGGAAAAAACCAGCGTGCAGTCAGTGTGTTCGCATGTGGAAGGAATGTAATGGATCTCAGCCACTACTCACAAAGACTGTTGAAGAGAGGCCTACTCAGGAAAGCTCCTTTGCCACCCCCCCTCCGGCTTCAACCCCCCCTTTAGCAAAGCACGCTGCAAACTCAACTGCCGGAAATACCCTTCATCAACCTCCTAAGCGTCGCACTGATGTTGATCCTTCTCCTTCGGATTCTGGATACGCGACTGTATCCTACGGCAGCCGGGCTCAAATCAACCAGTCTGAGAATGACAATGACAATGATAGTGAAGAAGATGACATGCTAACAGTGTACACTGAACTTGCAAGTCACCCGGATGTGCGGACAGAAAGCTACATTGAGACGTTTGCGAACGATCTCTTCACAAAGATTGGCGGAAAACAACTAAGTGCCAGGATGATTCAGAAGTTATCAGATTCTCTCCCTACGCTCCTGAAAGCTTTGGCACTCACTATTGGTTACCAAAACCAAACCCAAGTCCAACGGGACTTGATGGTATTCATCCACAAACAAAGAGAGTAGGTCGAAATTCTCCAAAGTAAGACCCCAGATTGGAATATGTCCCAACATGGTTCAAGTGTTCTTATGATCGGCCATTCCTAGTTTGACGTGAATCTCCACGATTCATTTCTGGGAGCAATAGAAGAATGATCGGCTAATACGACTGCTTCTAGAGCAATTACGAGGTCTTTCAAAAACCACTATGACAATGCCAAAGACTTAGACTCCGAAATGACTCTTATCCGGGAACCAAAGCCAACAGAGATAATGGAACGCTGGTTGGCATCCAAGGACGAGTCGAAGTTTGAAAAGTTCGACACCGAGCCCCCGGAGGATAATACTGAAAGTTCATCTCAAGAAGAATGCTCGGACAGTCCCCAGCTATCGATTCCAGAATTAGAAGAGTATAGGAAGATCCTTGTCGAGGACCCTAGCTATATGTGGATGCTTGCACGACTACGTCGGGATCTAATCCTATCTACGGTACACTACGATATTTTGAATCAAATTATGGGCGCAATCCAATCGGAATTTCCCCAGACTAGAAATGTTAGCCGAAAGAAATCCCCCGAGGAAGTTCAGGTAACCTTTACTGTAGATTGGGATATAATCGGCTTTATCTGCCAACAAGGCTATGATGCTCCTCATTCCGAGGCCCTCGCAAACTCTGTTACGCTGACAGGAACCCATACCCATGCTCAGGCTCTCACCTGCCGGCAGTATATGGCGCAGATGTGGCCATTGACGGGACTACAGACGCTCAAACTAATTCAAGAAACTTTGAAGACCACCGAACGCAAGAAGAAATTATTCTGTCAGTCATTACCTTTGAACAGCTTGACTTAATGCTCTACTTCCGATACTAACAGATCACAGTCAGTACCCCTTGTCGCTTGACTCTGGAAGCATCGATTACCAACGGCTCATCTATGATTGTGACGGCATCGGGACTCCCGTACTTCATAGCGGAGATTGGAGAACAACTGGCATGGCTGGGGTCAGCACTGCGACCATTTCTGCCTTCAGCCGTGCGACCGTCGTTTGCTAACGCCGGCGTATATATCTGCACCCCATACCTCATGGCCCGAGATGACGCGCCATCCAATGTGAGGTTTCACATTAAGTATAACATTAAACTATGCGATTCCCCCAAGCAAAATCCGAATGGCAGGTGCTGGAGTTATCTATTCTCCAACCCTGTCATCGCAGGAGGCTTCCCCATACTACACAGACAAGAGCCGGACACTGGCTTAGAAATGCCGCTTGAACTCATGGTTGCTTTGACGGGTACTAGATACCTCGATACTTACAACTCGAATACCTACATTAAGGGTTTCAACACCATGCTAGTGCCAACCAAGCAATCAGAAGATCTTGTAGTCTGGCATCTCCTTTGTAGCCGGAACCCGTCTAAACGCATTTCTTATCTGTTATCCGACATTGAGCCTGTCAGTATCACAAAAACAGGGCTCGAGAAGTCTCGTCATGTGTTGGGATGGTGCGCTGATGCAACCTCAATCGTGGGTAGGTTTATACACTTCCCTCATGAAAAGATACCACTAATAACACGTTCTTAATTAGGAACGACTCAAGCAACATACGATATAGGAAGATCTCGCCTACCTAAAGCACGCTCTCATCACATGTTAGAAAAGGTTGAGATAACAGCAGGCCAGTTCGTCACTGGCACCGCAGCTTTTACTCTTGGGAACAGAGAGAAACCTGTGCACATCTCCCGATTCGGCTTTCTTACGAAGCTCCAGTGGATATCTTCCAAGTATATGGTTCTATGGGACGAGGCGGATAAGAGGGGGTGGTTAGTGAACGGAGCCAGTGTCCTTCTTCATATCCTTCGAGCATCCTTGGCACACAGCAAGCGCAAGTTCCAGTCGGCATGGCTGCTAGAGCCGGATGCCTTGAAAGACGCACCAGACCTAACGCGGCCTGATGCCTCCCTTCAAGTCCTGATCGACGAGAATAACCGCAACCTAACATTATACATGGACAAGACCGAGGTATACGAGGAAAATGTAAGGGAGGGCGCGACAACCAACAGCAGCTCGAGACGACAAACGCGGCATTACCGTCTAGAGGATAGGATCGAGCACATCTATAATATCCTAGAGAAGCTCATCGACCATCAAACGGACGTGGAACGACGCAGCGGCGTACAAATCAGCATCCGACCCCGGCGGCAATTAGAGGGCTGGGACTTCAAAGATCTCGTCAAGGACGGCGACCCCATCTTCCCCCGCGCAGCAACGCTGCCGACCGTCGGCAAGGGCTGGGTGGACTTCACCCGGGCAATCCACGCAGTGACGCTCTTCGGCCGCGGATTCGGCGAGCTGATCCAACCGCGGCAGCCAGACCCCAGCACAACGAGCCTCTGCAGCCGCTGGTCACGGCTGCCGAAGGAAAGCTACTACCTCGCGGCGTGCGTGTCGAACCTGCTGGAGATCATGGAGGAGGACGGCGACGCGGCGGCCAACCCGCGACGCCTCTGCGACAACGTCATCTGGCACATGAAGCGCGCGACCTTCGACCCGTGCCCGTGCACCACCAAGGACGCGAAGCAGGGCCACCACCACCACCACCACCACGACCCCGTGCAGGCGCTGTTCCCGCTGAAATTCACGGGCGGCCTGAGGAAGAAGCCGCAGGTGGACCTCGAGGGCGCCGGCGCCGTCATCTTCGGCCACAACATGAGCCTGCACTGGCACTGGCCCGACTCGGGCGATCCCGTCAAGGGCGACCCGCCGCCGGAAGAGTGGTCTGTGGCGGCAGACTCCTTCGAGGATAGCGGCATTGGTTCAAGCCTCAGCTCCTCGCGGTTCCTCTCCACTTCCGATCCCGATAGCGCAGGGTCCACGGGGGATAAGTCCCCCATTCAATCCCAGCTGATTATGCCTGCTAGTCCCCCCGAGACGCCTGCGCGGGGCACGAAACGCGCGCTGCGCGGGATTGTTTCGTCGGTTAGTAAGAAGATGAAACGGTGACGCGCTTGTGTCTTGTCGATAGGCGTCTCGCAGTTTTGTGCAAGTTCCTTTCAATGGTTTGGGAAGACTTCAGTAGTAATGATATATATGCACTAAGTGCAAGGGGTAATCGGAGGGAGAAACGGTTTTTATCAAGTGGCTCGGTAAGCTAAGCCTGTAGTTCTTGGTATGAGATGTCCGGTTGAAGGCTTACTGATATATAGGCCCAACATCAGACGGGGACACGTCCCTACTGGCATGGGCTTGGGAGTCAGTCTCAAAGAGGACAAATGGTCGAGTCGGCTAAGAAAGAGGCCGCCTCACAGAACGAGGCAGCGGTATATACATGGGGCAAAGCCGGAATTCTGTTTATACCATGGAGTGTACATTCAAATAGCTGGAATGACTATAATGGGTATCGGCGTATAAGGAGGGACAGGTGGCTAGGATGTAATTGTGTTTGGAGAGATCGAGTTGACACACGATCTATTTTAATAGGGGTCCTTGGAATGACTGTTGAATAATCCTCAAAGATAAGATATGTATCAGTCTCAAGTATTGGCTACCGTTACTTAACTGAAGATGATATTGAGACAATGCTTCTTTTATCACATTATTGCTTCTAAAATGCTTAGAAATGTTTTTGAAATCAACAAAAACAGGGGGCAAGAAATGAAAAGAGACAGGAGATTTAGGAATAACAAGTGAGGGGAAGAGAAAAACACGAAACAATCTCGATGCTGTTGACTGTCGAGAAGTGACGTCCTAACAGACTTACCTGTCCTTTAAGTTTTATTCATCGCTATATCATTCGTCAGACTGTATCAAGCAGTTACATTTTCGCTTTAACCGCCTGCCTTTATACTATCTATGTTCTATGCCACTTCGTCGGTGGCCTTCGGTATTCCCTCATCGAAAATGTTATTTACACACATTAGTACTAATCAGTGATGGCGAGATGGGCAAGCGAATTTCGTCGCTATCACTAATACTAGTATTGCTGCTACAACCTTCAGCCTCACCTAGGTTTTCAAGGCGGCTTAGGAAGCTCTCCTCATCTTCCGAAGCAACAGCCAAGCCGGCCCCTCGGCGACGAGGAAAAATCGTCGGTCGGTGTAATCAACTCCGTGATCTGCTCATCATCGTAGATCGAAGCGTTCTTGTCCCCATTAAGACTTAAGCCCGGATTGAAGGCATCGTTGCTGACAATCGAGCATGTGAGAAGCGGAGCGTCATGGTGGCTGTCATCTTATTCTCCGCAGTTCGCGCTGAAGAATCGGGTCGCAGGAGTTCGGTAGCGATACTGTGAAGTGCCGGCTCTAGGCGCCTTCAACTCCATCACCGTTGCCCTCTGCTCTCCATTATTTTGGTGTCGTCATTTGACGTTGTAATAACGTTGGCAGATGCATGATCTAGACAGGTTATCGTACTAGTGGTTCGTGTGGGTTTTCTTCTTTTTCTTCGTGTAGTCCGTTAGCACGGTATTAAAGGGGGCAGTCTGCACTGTATTTACTTTTCTCCACCCTGATTGGTTCTCTATATATTTCTTGGGTAAGTACCTACCTATAGGTACATAGTACCTTGGTATACTAAGATGATATCTGTACTTTGTACACCACATAATAAAAGACATTATGAATGGAGTTATTATGAACAATGTCTTGTCACCAATGACAAATATACCATAGCAACCTGAATATGACCTTGAGCCTTCAAAGAGGATTATCCATGCTATAGGCACTTTCTATCTCGAAGTACCCTGATATAACAAGTCTTGGGCTTGTTGTGACAAATTGGCGTGCCAACACCATAAAAAATAGCCAATTGTTTTAATCATTATGCGTTTACTCTATATGTTAGTAGTCCCAGAGAGATCCTTTTCACAATGGCCATATAAGTCAAGTGTCACTCACCTCAGCAACCTCGCGCTATTATCGCAGGTATTATAAATTCCATTATAATGTCACGTGGAAGTCACGTGTACCACCTCCACCTTCACTTTCCTCCCATCCACCTTCCGCCGATTCAATCAACTTGATTATCTATATCTTGATGCCTCAGTAACCCATTGCACATCCGGGTTTTTACCATTGCCCTCTTGTGAGTTCGGAGAAAACCAGGGCGGTGGTTTGGCGCTGGCTACGTGGTGACTTGCCCCAGGTTCACTGCCATCCGCAGCTTCGACCAATCAGTCTATAGTCATATACGCCAACCAGATACATCCCTTGCCAACTCCTTCAACCCAAAAATGGAGGGTAAACAAGAGGACCAAAACCCAAGCGCAAGTGGGGGAAGCGAAGGAGGTGCACCCGCCACAGATACGGCAGCTCCTCCTACAGCCGACTTGCCTACCGTGTCCGCTCCCAGTCCGGCCGCGAGTCTTGCCCTGAGCTCAACAAGTTCCACTGGACATCGGCCTTATGTACCACAATTCTCTGCTGCCACCCAAATGATCCTGTCTCGTATAACTAGCAAGCCTGGGAGTTTGTCGGCGGCTCTTTCGTCGGCGTCGTCCATGGCAAGAGGCATCGAGAAGTCTACCTTTGAAGACGCTAGAAGACGTCTCGTTATGAATATGAACACTTCATTGACCATGCCTATGCCTATGCCTATGCCGACTCCTAAACCAAAACAGCCTAGTTTCGTGAACAGTTCATTTCAGCTCCGGGAACCAGTAACGTCCATGCCCACCACGGGAACAGCGAAGCCTGCCATCGCAAAGACTATCCTCCCAAAGCCTGTCCCAAAGCCAACTGCTTCGAAGTCGGTTCCATCTAAGCAAAAAGGGAAGGCAGCACGGGGTACGAAGCGCAAGCGGGGCAAGGACAGCTTAGACACATCGTCAAGCCTGACGGAGCTATCTGACAGCGATACCGATGCAGCCGCAAAAGCGCAGAAGGCGGCTACGATGACAAAGTCCGGCCGCCAAGTGCAAAAACCGGCACAATTCAACCCGGTCGATTCAACAGGCTCCCAGAAGCGAAAGCACTACGGGAAGCGTACTGCAGAACAAGCTCTTTGCAAAGTATGCACGAGAGGACTCAGCCCAAGTATGAACCAGATTGTTTTCTGCGACGGCTGCAATTTCTGCTGGCACCAGATGTGTCACGATCCATACATCGACGACGACTTCGTTAGTGACGAGTCTCGTTCATGGTTTTGCGGCCGTTGTCTGTCGAAGCGTGAGAAAGCTTTAGCTAAGAAGAAGACGCTGGCGGAGTATAAGGGCGTTAGCTGGGCGTCAAAGAGCGTAGATCAGGTTAGTTATATCCCAGCATTAGGTACATGATAAAACTATATTGTTCTAATCGTTGTTTTAGAGGCGGAGGTATCTCACCGACATCCCTCATGCTCAGCTGGTCAACATCATAATGTACAGCACAGAGTTACATCCGGATCTCCCCATCTTCCCTGCCCAGGAGTCAGGGACGTCTACCAAACGGGGTATGCAAGGATTATCGGCAGGGTCAATAGCAACCGGAGCACTCCCGCGAGCAGACGCAAATTCTAGCGGTCCGGTGAATTTTAAGAGCAGGGTTTCGACGCCAGACACAAAGGCCTCCGACGCGGGTGGGAAATCAAGCGCGAAGAGAAAAGGCTCTGCCGAGGCTCAGGGCCAGGCAGAGCGTGAATCATCAGTTGAATCGATCCCTCCGGCCTGGCCGAAAGTTGGACAGGGTGTCCTCGCTGGTCTGGATATGAACGAGGAAGATCTTCAAGACAAGAATGACTTCGAAGCGTTCAGCGTCACTAGCTACGACAGTAAAGGGCGAAAAGTAATGGAAAATGGTATGGCTGTGTGAAGCTGCGGGAATGAATGTAATCCATGAAGCTGTTATATCGTAGCTGCTATCAGTGCCATGTACAGTACTTGCATCGGTTATCGCCACGAGAAAATGTCTATCGCATAATTGGTTTGCCGACGTCAAAGTGCCCGTGGCGTATTCATCGGCGATGATTTCATTGTCAGCATGGGGCATTTTTGTTGTTTTCTTTTTCAGGGGTAGGGGCTGGGCGTTTATACCTACTTAGGTACCTGTCATGTACGAGTCACCTTTACACAATACCGGAAATACGCCTACATAAGAGGTACTTCTATTGTTGAAATGTTTTAGGTATGTAGCTTAGCGAAATATTTTCGTCAGCTTCGATGCAAGTGTTGGGCCATGCTGCAATGAGTGTGACCTTATAGGTTCAGATAAGTACCTACGATACCTAAGTATCCTTAAGTACCCACTCCACCCTACCTGACACACATAACGAACATGCATACATACCTACCTAGGTACGTAGAAGTACTTACACTTGGCTTATATGTTGTCCTCACAGTGGTTCAAAATCAATTCCTCCCCATCTTTCATACTTAGATATAACATCAATATCCGTATTTCGACTACTGATCCTATTCGCTATCAGCAATAACGATGAATACAGATGACCGCTTCTTGAGAGAGAAGAGAGAGGCGCTACTACGATGATTCATGACGAGCAATCCGGAGCGAGCCCACCTAACTTCGAGGGCAAGCCACGAGCCTGGTAGCTGTTAATGGAGATTTGAGAACAACACCTTTAAGCGCTAGGCGAACGATAACGGTGGCCTTCTCTGGTTGCACGGCATCCCGGGTGCTGCGACAATCAATTAGTCTACTGAGTAAGTATTTTATTTTTTGCCAATGATAGCTAACAACATTTGGCAAATATGTTGAAGTTTGCACTGTATCAGCTTATCGCCAAGAAATAAGAAAAGGAACGAAATGCATTTCAAGAGAAAGCATCGGGTCCAATGCTAGCTACTAAGATCATGATAACAAGTCGTAAGAAGTCTAACATAGAGCATATTATACAGACTTTATCTTCTATGAGATCTATATTCAAAACGAAAACGGAGACGGAGACGGAGACGGAGACGGAGACGTTCGAGCTTGGAATTATCAAAGAGCGTCTTACGCCTGCAGTGGTTCGAGAGAGGTTAACATGGTATTCTAATGTTCATCGGCCCTTTCAGCGATCGGCACTGCACTAGTTAGTATCCTCTACACGTCCCTTAATCCTAGATGAATTGACCAATTATGCTGCTGTAGTGCAACCCGGTGAGACTTTTGTCCCAGACTCACATCCGGACTATTGATGTAGAGCACGGTCATCGATCTCTGTAGTACCCTCGTCAGTTCGTCCTCCATCACCCCAATCACACGCCGCGATGGCTAGATGATAAATTTTGCTCCGAAGGAAGATGGATTCACTCACGAAAAGAAAAGAAACCGATCGTTATAGCCCTAAGTCTCTCTTCTGTCAACGACTTCTAGGCCATTCCAACATAGGGCCTTGTCAAGCTTCCATGCGTCGCTGCTCCTATGTAATTCAAATTAGCTCATCATATCTGTGGACTTATACCCCCAAGTGCTATGCTGGGCCAGCTTTTTAAGGCCACATCCCTCTCACTAGTGAGTAGGGACCATATGATGTTTTTGTAATACCGGTCAACCCGTGTGCCGTTATGCTAATAACCCACAAGGTCCGCCCTACTTCAAACTAGAGTATCCGGGCTTCCGTACATATATTCGGTGCCGAGGGGCTCCGGTTACGCCAATATATCTCACAGTTTCTTGCTTTTGTTTATAGTGCTTACTATTTTGTTAAAACTAGGATTCTCAACCAACAAAAAGTTCAGTACCCGAAATGCGTCATCGTGACATGCCATACTGTGGTTACCTCCTTAATATCAATTAAAGAAAATTAGAGAGCCGAGATATAGGTCCTCAGTTGTCCCCAGCCTTCATAAACTCGTCGTCAAGTAATCTAACTCTGTGAAAAATAAATATTCGCTGTCCCCATCCACCTCTGCATTCCGGACTGATCCCAGCACGGCAACAATGGATGCACTTAGAGCACCCAAGCACCTCCCCTCACTGACGCACGAAGTGATTGTCGTGCTTGAGGAAGTGCACCTAATTGTAGATCATATTGACACAAATCCGCGGTCCCACGAGATTATCTCATACCATTGTATCTCGAAGGCGGACGAGATATGTTGCCGGATACAATGCGCTAGCATTGTCATCGCGACACAAGCTTTCATTACAGCTGAAAGCTTAGGCGAGGCACCGTATTTGTATGTGTTCATACCCACTCATCAGACTGATACAAATCAACTGCGCGACTCTACTGACTGACTATCGAGGAAATGCGTAATCACGCCAACCGCTGGGACTAATCATATCGATCTGGATGAGTGCAAGCGTCGAGGCATCAGGGTGGCAAAATGCGCTGGATCAACGTCTCCGGCAGTCGCCGAACACGCACTAAGTCTCGTCAGTAAACCAACCAACAATGCTGAATGACCGCTAACTTGAACTACCTAGTACTTCGCCGCGAGGCGCAAGACGGTCCTGCTTCATAATGATATTCGGACTGTAGATGAACATGGCGAGAACTCGTGGAAACGCCAACGCAGCATTGCATTTAAAATGCAAACGGCAAACGAACACCCCCCGTGTTCCATCGAGGAAGAGATCGTAGGGATTATTGGTCACGGTCATATTGGTTAGTAGCTTGAAATTGTTCCATGCGTTGCGGAGTGCTGATTCTTTACGCTAGGCAAACGTCTCGGGGCTTTCTGTAAAGGTCTGGGTATGAAGGTGCTAATAGCCGAGAGAAAAGGGGATGTCCCTACAAGGAATACAGTTGAGGAAATGATGGAGCGGACTCCTTTCGACGAAGTGATCCGGACGGCCACTGTGCTTTTCGTCTCTTGCACGTCTAACGGGGACACGAGGAATATGATCAATACCGCCGAGCTTAGTGCGATGAGACCCGAGATGATCATCGTCAATGTTTCGAGGGGGAATGTCGTAAACACTAGAGAGGTCATAAAAGCATTGCGCGAACAGCGCATCTCGGGCGCCGCCACGGACGTTTTCGACCAAGAGCCAGCCAGCGCGGAAGAAGACAGCGCATTTCTAGCCGGAAACACTAAGAATCTGAACCTGACCTTCTCGCCTCATGTGGGTTATTTTTCCACGAAGACTGTAGTGACCATGAAAGCACTTGTCAGGGAACAAATTAAGAACTTTGTTAATGGAGATTTTACAAAGTTTGAGGTGTAATTGTACTGAGCAGGAATCAGGTTCCTACGATTACGTCAGGAAGCATTGAATCGAATAATAAACTATAATAACAACTATGTTCGTGGTGAGGTAAGAAAGGGGGCAGCAACAGCACACCAATTTCTCGAGAAACTCGAACCTTTTTCACCATTTGCCCCAAGATATCTGCCCGCTCTGAGTATCAAAATCACCGACAGCAGTGCAGGCGTCTCTCCTGACTAAAACAGTGGCTCTCCGCGCCACAGCGGTCGTTACCTTATGCAGGTAGCCGCCTAGTGCTCCGTTTTGGCCTCGGCGCTCTCAACCTACCTTAAGAACTGTTTTGAAAGAATCCGGAGCGGCTGAGAAAGATGCTGCTTTATTTAACGTACACCCTTTACACCTTTATCGCTGATCCTAGGCCTGGGCTACTGATTCGTTGTCTTCGCGTCTCATTAGGTACTCTGTGGAAGCAACTTATGAGACAGACGTACGCCTGGGCGATAACTCAGTGAAAGGGGACGGGATTCCCAGTTGGCCGGCCTTTTTTTTTCTATTGGTACATGGGATCCAGCTCTACTTACACTCAGCATACTCATGTCATGATATCCATAGGTGGCGGGTACTCTCGCTCCTTCTTTAACTGGCGTTTCACCTTGGAATAAATTTTCGCAAGTCTCCTCTTCTGAATCCTTGCTTCCCGTTCTGCCGCTTTTTTCCGCTGTCTCTCCGCTATCTTCTTCTGTCTCTCGGTGGCCTCTTCCGCACGTTGCTGAGGACTCTTCCTCGCGTTTTCGGCTTTCTTCTGTTTCTTCCGCTCGAGCCTCGCTAAATGTTTCTCCTTCTTCTTGTCCGCCTTGTCGCGCTCCTTCTGCGCTATGTGCGCCAGGCCCGCACGCGCGTGCGCTCCCCACTCTGTCAACTTGTGCGGATTCAGCACGCTCAGGAGCACGATCTCTCGTGTCGCCAAGGCATCCTCGAGGGGATTGTGTGGGCCGCTCGTCTTCTGCACGGTCACGCCTAACAGCTCATCACACGCGGTCTTCAGGCCCCAGTTGCGCGGGAACTTCGCCATGTCCCCGTACACGGCGCGCGACATCATCATCATGGAGTCGACGACACGGTCGGTCGCAATGCGCAGGACGCGGAGATCGTTGGCCAGCGCGTGCCCGATGAAAATGGTCTTGCTGTTCGACACGCTGAAGATCCTCTGACGGACCTTCTCCCACCCCCCGATCACCTTACCTTTCTTGGCGGCCTCATTCAGCATTGCCTTGTTGAGGCGCGTGACACCCTTGCGCCAGTCGGTGACGGGGCCCCCCGGCCGCACGAGGCTACGCAGCACGACCTTGCCGGTGAAGAAGTCTACGACTGCGATGTTCACAAGGCCCTGCTCCCCACCTGCCATCGCTACCATCTCGCAGTCGATGGCGAGTGCGTCATACGTCGTGCGGGGAGGAGACTCGTCATCGTCGTCGGGCGGCGTTTCGTTTTCGGAGTTGTGCGGATTGAGCGTCTTGGCGATGTGTGCTTTGGCGATGCGTCTCTTGGGATCGGAATCGAGAATTGCCGGCATCGCAGGGAAGCGTTCGGACGCAAAAAGGGTGCTGTCGAGGATTTGGGACTCAAGGAGGCTGTACACCTCGTTGGATACTGGCGGTGAGGCCCATTTGTAGGGGTGAGCGGGTTTCTTCTGCGGTTGTTTGCCTTTGGGCCCCCATTTGGAGGCGAAACGACGGTGGTGCGCCGTAGTCACGGTTACCGCCGTGTTGCCATTCTGATGTAATATACGTGGTGGCTCGAGGCTGCAGCTCGGAGCAGGGCGGGAGAGAGCAGGGCCCGGCCGATGGTTCGCATAGAGAGTCCTATGCAGAGTCGTACGGAGACCGAGGCTGCGGGGGAGGCTGCGGGGGTTGGACAAGACTCTATAACAGTTAACACATGGGTAGTTGCTCATATGGCCCGTGTTCAAGCATGTTCATCTCACCCGCATAGTCGTAAAGCTCTCATGGTAGTCAGTTGCTGTAGAGCAATCGACCCTCCGTCATAGTGTTTCCTTGGGTTCAATGCTGGCTTTCCAATCGCGTCCACAAGCTCGAGCTATGCGTGAAAGACGGCGTCTGTTTATGTGGCTTATATATGACCTGGAGGGAAGTTGACGAAGTGGTTGCATATGACGAGTATTATACGTAGCTAAGCACCAATGCCGTGGAGCCTGGTCAAACTGTACGACTGTGCAATGGATTAGATAAAGGCTTGGGCGATTCAATATCGCGGCAGGGTGAGTGTGGTATTGTGTTGAGGCGAGGCATGTGAATGATGAAAAAATTAAGAACCAAGTACAGCCTAGCCTGGTGAGCCACGTGGCTGGGTACGTGGCTTGCAGCTACGTAGGTACCTAGTCTATTTACTGAGTACTTAATTAAGTACCTAGTACGGATTAGGTTAGTAGGTATTTGTGCGCAAAATATAGGTACTTAGATGTATATGTACATACGTGCCCAAGATAAAAAATAGCTTCGTCTATATATATTCAAGCTATCCCTCCTAACTACATGTTGGGCGGCTAAGGACCAGTTGACCAACACACGCTATGTGACTGCGTAGGCTATCCATTCACTTCCGGGACAAATATGTTTGACATTCAGGGGATGATTCCGCACGACTGGCACAATTGAGCTCAGTTTGGCCTCATGAGTGATCCAGCCAACTCTGATGTCAATGATCTCCTCTCCTAGCCTGTATCATGTTGCTAGCTATCGGGTTACCATCGCGGCCGGCTTCTCATCAAGAATTACTCTGCTCTGGGTAATACGGTACTCCTCAGCCTCGTAGCTGTAGCGAGACTGATGACCTCCGACCGGGTCGAGAAGACCAGCCCCGAGAACAAAAGCGAGGCGACATCAAGTTCTACCATGAGTACTAGGACCTCGACTCCAGACTCCGACCGACTTGAGTGCCCACACTCGGAAGTCTCTTCAGTAATGCAGGCTAGGAAGAAGTTGAGGGTGACATCAAGAACGCCGCACCGCACCAGACGCTCGCGATGCACGAGTGTGCCTTGTTGATTCATAGAGACATATCAGCCGCAAGACCTTTAACGTTGATCTTGCGAACAATCTGAAGAAAGACCTGCCAGGAGTCAACAATGAAACTAGGGCCGTAGTTTGCTTGGCATTCGCACGACACACTGTCATTGGGAGGAAGCCTGCTGCCTGAGATGATCAGGGCTATTCTCCGTTATTGTGAAGAATCTTCGCCGAGCAATGTCAATTCCAGGGGGGATTGGACATATCTAAATTACTTTTAGTTTTTACGCTAGATCCTGCCACTCCTTGTTGTCTCTCTCTGCAGCTTCTTTCTTATATACTAGACTTTTTCGACAATGTGATTACAGGACAGTTTCATAAGGCCTTATTTGCCAGCGAAAAGTAAAATTAATAAGTGTAAAAAATACAGTTAGCTAAAAGTTATAGGTCAGTATTAACTACAGTAGCCTTAATTGCTATTTTAAGTGCTGATAAATGTTAAATGTAAGATTAAACAGGTCGGTTTACTCCTTTTAATTCGCCTTGCCCTCTCTTAAGATGCCAGCATTATACCTCTAGAAAGTACCTTAGAGTAATCTAGTTTACTGGAACTCGTGTGACCACATAGGTACAAATTAAAACGAAAAAGCGGAAAAAAAGGAAACAAGTTTATGATTATCCGCGGCCTCTAGGGCGAGCAGCCAACAATTATTTGTATGTCTGCCCGAGAAAAATGAATTGAATAACAACTACGGCTTGTATAGCCATGGACTTATATTGCCGAACGTGCTGAACACCTTGTGCTATCTCCAGACGCATTGTTCGGTGAGACACCGGGGCCGTACTACGCTGAATTGAGACCTATTGAGACTGTCTTGCGTATCCAGAAGTGAAGCTATTCAGCCCTTACTAATCTGAGACATATTGGCGGACCTCGAGGTTAGGAAGTCCTGAACTAATTGTATATAGACTTAAGGACAGCTACTATGCTCGGCAACAGCCCTGGTGGGAGGCATGGACTTTTGCAGCCATAACAGATTATTGTATTCAGAATAAAGAGTTAATAACTCAGTTCCAAACCCTGACACCAGCCCTTGTTATATATATCCTTTGAGCTTTGCTGTATTAGTCTAGGTGAGCTAAAAGCATTGCATTAAAATTCATATATCTGGTCACAATATCTTATTATCATGAACCGTCCATAATTATAGGGAACTATGAAGCCTTTGAGATTTTGATGGAGGCGAGAACGAAGATCTCTAAAAAGAAGTATCGGGAGTTGCTACAGAGAGTCTGGAAGAGTGGGGATAGGTAGATGGTTGCAATTCTACTCGACAACAGTTGTGACCTCGAACACTCCAGTGCTCTCGTGGAGGCAGTCGGAGTGATTAACGACTAGGGGGTCGTCAGATTGCTTCTTAAGAAAGGAATAAAGTCTGTTTCGAAGAGCCGGTACATGTGACAAGGGCTCTGCTACGTGGACTAGAGGGCTTGGAACTTAGTCATATTCAACTAATAATTCTCTAGGGGTCTCAAGGGCCTGGGTTCCTTTTTCCTTCGAACATCGGAATGCTCTAGCCTATTTGTGTCCGTTAGGCTTCTATACAGCCCAGGGCTTCTTTTGCCTGTTGGTCTTGTTGCATATGCGTCCCTACCCTTGTGATTCTTTCTATCCGATCATCCCGTCCTATCTACGCCGTAGGTGTGATCCTTCGGTAATTATTGGCTGTGTGACAACCTTGACAACATCATAGAGAAGAGAATATCTTGGAAGGACTCTTCACTCTGCGGCAAAGGCTTGGCATCTTTCCGTATGTAAGTGGCTAATGGATGACTATGGAGCAGACATCAATTATCGTTGCGCTCCCCGCGGAAGAGTTCTTATCGAATTTCTGTACTAACAGATATTTTAAACGCTGGTGCGAATATTAACGCGGTGGGTGGTAGATCTTGTACCGCTCTCCATGCCGCCCCCTTCAATCATGGTCTTGGGGTTGTAGAACTGTTGCCATCTCGTGGTGCCGATGCGCGGGATAATACCTGGGGGTATGTGCGAAGAACTGTGTTTGAGTCAATTTCTTCGATTCTCGATTTTGATACATTGTGACAAGTACGGATCTGTGTTGCACGCCGCAGCACATGGTAGCGATTGGTGGCCTTCGGCGAAACTTCTTAAGCGAACCATGGGTCTACTGTTAGAAGCAGGTGCAGACATAGATGCCCAATGTGGACGGTAGGTCAAATTACAAGCACTTATGTCGTTATTATCACTCAGGACCATCCCCTATGCTAACCCGGCACCCAGATGTAAGTAGATTCATGGGATCACGCACCCCGTGCATGGGTCCTGAGCAATGGGTTTTGACTTCTAATCGTAGCCTAGATGGTTCACGGCGTGGATATCAGAGTTCGAGGGGGCGAATAGGGCAATGCCTCTCACGCGGCATGCAGAAATATATCGAGCGGTGTACCGCTAACGAATACCGTGGTATATTGTCAGCTGGGTTGGATTTTATTATGGTCGAGATGGCTGGGAAGACGACATGAAAATGATACGAAAGACTAAGCTAATATCGCCGTGTACGCCCGGAGTTTTCTGCTCTGAACGAATGAGAGTAGAGCCATAGTGTCAGGCCACAAAACGCCGCATCGAACACCGTAGACGCCGCAATTGATTAAAGTTAACGTTGCAGTTCAGTAGATTCGCGACTAAAACAAAAAGATCTCTAGCTGGGGTTGATCTCGTATTGCGCGATGGCCACAGAGCGAGAGACCACGCTAAAAGTCATCCAGGCTGCCCACCGACTTTTCATCTAAGTGAATCGTCGATACGGTGACAAGATGACGTTAGTAAGTCAACCCGTATTTCGAAATAGCGGGCCTGAAGAAATGCGAACTACTAGGTAGGTAGTATAACCAGGTTTCTGACCCTATATGGATAGTATAGCTGCTGACCGACTCCCCAGCCGAGACCAATTACATGGTGTAAGTTAGGCAGGCGATATGCGAAGGGTTTTTGACTACGAGAAGGATCGCATTTGGGAGATCTGGAGATCCTGGGAAATCCCGGTTATAATGTAATTAGCAGATTATAGTAGGTAACTTTAATTTCTCGGGATTAATGAAGAAGGATTCGCCGTATTAAGTACTTGCTAAATAGTTAGGTGGGTAAGGACTTGCTCGACTCAGTTGACTATTTAATCGACAGCCGGCTCAGCTCTACGAGGTACGGTCGATCTTCTCGTATCCTTATTCGAGCAACACAAACAAACAATCAATCATTTTACCTCGAGCACGTCAGCGTCAACGCCAATTACAACAGCTACATCTCTCTCTCTCTACACAACAACAACAACATAATGCGCACACCAACGCTCCTAGCCCTCGCGCTAGCAATTTTACCGACGGCACTATCCTTCCCGTCATGCGACCCCAGCTGCGAGTCGTGCGGCCTGTACTGCAACGAGGGATGCACGGCACCGCTCGACCTCACCGAGTGCAACCGGTGCCTGTACTGCCGGCGCGAGTCGTCGGCGTGCGGCTTCGTGGATATTGGAAGCACCTGGACTGAGGACCCGCCAGACCCGGCCTACTGCGCCATGTGCTCCGAGGGCTGCCACTGCTACATCGATGCCATGTGCTATGACAACGTCACTATCACCACTACCGCTTCGCCTTCCGCCGCACCCACGCTGCAATAGTGTTGGGGGCTCTAGCGTAGGGTTGGGTCAAGATGGAAATGAGACGTTGTTTTATGAGACCTACGAGACGTACGAACTTTTGTTGGACCTTGGCATACGGGGGCTATAAGCGTGCTAGACTTATTGGGGGATGAAGAGCGTTGGGCAAAATATCGTTTATGACTACATGTAGATATCGGTACCTATGTGTCATGCATCAAAATCAAAATTACTATCGCAGTTTCATTGTAACTGTGCCACTTACTGACTTTGTTGTCGTCGAAATTTAATACTCTGAGTGTCCTATTTAGGTAGCTTCCAGGTACGATCTACACTAGGCCCTACAGCCTATATGTAAATTCATTATTCATCCGGCCGCATGCTTGCATATGAAACAAATTGTTTAATTACCTTAGTGCCATTGTTTCACGAAAACACACTGGATGATTTGAAATAACCACCTTAACTTAAGGGATATTAAGTAAACCTAAACGAATAAGTTAACAATTACTTAAGTAGGTATTGTCAACTTGCAAGACGTGTAATTGTAAGTCCAACTCGTGCGAGTCTGTTCACTGCAAGGAGCAGGCTGCATAGCAACTATGCACTACTTAAGCGATTATGAATCATGCATACGCACAGCATGACCGGTTGGCGCAATGGTAGTATGTTATCTCCACATCCGCTTTATGCAGCTGTTTCATCCGTGACTAACTTTGATTGGCAGGCGTATAGACCTCCTACTTCAATAGCATCCCCAGATGTGTAGAGGTCAGTCTAGGGTTGCGGGTTCGAGTCCCGTGCTGGTCGCTTATTTCTCCTTTTTGTGTGGTTTATCTTTCACACATCATTTCTGATCTCAAGAACACATTTTTGTAAACTTGGGTAAGTAGTTGTTTTGTTTTTATTTTTGGAAACTCACAATATTACTAAGCCAGATACCGTACTTAATAAACTTTTAACCCGTAGGAACCTTAACAACTGTGTTATGAGCATGGGGTTGACGATGTGGGGCCTTAAGATCAATTACCGGCGCCTACGCAGTGCCTAGCTAGCGATAAGTAAAGGCGATAAGTCATAGGCAAGTGTACAGCACGCGAACGCGCCAACCAAAGCTTCCTACCATTGCCAATCACAAGTTAAGACCTGTTTGTCTCTCAACCTTACATAACAATTCAGTCTCTTTACACTCCTCACTTCTTGTCTACAAAATTTACATTCAAGATATCCTCCTTCTAATCGCACTCCATAGCAACCAACATCATCGGCCTATTTTTGTCTGGACGGGAATTGTTGAACCTGAGACTGAAAAATGTCTGTTGCCAGATGATCTCTATAGTGGTAGCCCATTGAGCTCTCATCACACTATAACATCACCATGGCTACTAGCGACGACCTGCCGAAGAGGCAGGTAACACCTGTCCCGGCCCCCCTGCTCCCAATAGCCTCCATTCCTCAAAAGAGAGCTCTTGAAGACGACCATGCGCCGCCCATCTCGTCGCCGCTCAACCCAAACCCGACCCCGAACCCGAATTCTACTCCGAACCCAAACTCACAGTCTCACGACGACCTGGTAGCCATGGCTCGCGACAAGCCGGCGAGGGCTAAGAAGGACACGCTAAAGAAGCGAGAGTCCAAGGCTGGTGTGGGTGCCGGTGCTGGCACCGTTGGCGGCGGCGGTGCGGCCGGCACTGACAGCTCGAGGGCAACGCCAGATCCCAAAACCAAGGAGCCGATACCCAGCGAGTCTTCGCCCTTGCGATACAAGCTGGCCCCTCCCAAGCCTTCCGACTTCGACCCTGCGCGGGGTCCTGTATTCACCCATCATCACGACGTTCCCGCCCCCGACGGCTCTATTCTTCAGTTCTTCGAGACCTCGGAACAGTAAGTCAATGTCCCCCATAGCCTATGAAGTACCACACCTCGGCCAGCGTAGACAAAGTCCTGCTAACCTACATGCCAAGCGTGTATAATAAGAAGAGCTATCACTACCTACACTGCATCGCCGACCCCGCCTTCCCCTCTTCTTTCTACTATCGCCAGACTGAACCTGAGCCCTATGGCCCTCACATCAGCTTCGAAGATGCCTCTACACATATGTATCTCGACCAATCGGGACGCCATGTAACAACAGACAAAGGGTTTCGGATGGCGAGAGCGAATGTAGCCGTGCGCGAGGGGACATGGTATTGGGAATGTAAGATTACTAGAGGGATCCTGAAAGCCGAAGGTGGACTGAAGAGCGCGAGCGGTGGAAAAGACGCAGCCTATCAACTCGAATCACACGGTCATGTTCGCGTAGGCTTTGCCAGACGTGAAGCGTCTCTGGATGCTCCTGTCGGGTTCGATGCGTATAGCTACGGCTTGAGAGACGTCACCGGCCAAAAGGTACACATGTCCCGACCCAAAGACTTCTTTCCGCCTGGCGAGGATATGAGAGAAGGCGATGTGATAGGACTTGAGATTCGACTCCCGTCCGAGCACCTACACCGGAAGATCGCCCAGGGACAGTATAACCCCGCTGTTGATCTGAACGAGGAGGAAGAATCCACCATAGAGGCAGCTAACATCATTCGAGATCGGATTCCCATCCGATTCAAAGCTCATATCTACTTTGAGAAGATCGATTATCACACAACGAAAGAGCTTGAGGACTTGATGAACCCGTCGCCGGTGGGAACATCTGGCCAAGCAGGTAATAGGTCGAGTGACAAGCCGAACCCGAACCATGCTGTTCCCTCTTTACGGACATTACCGAATTCCTATATCAAGGTGTATAAGAACGGAGTACTGATGGGCACACCGTTCACCGACCTCCTTGCTTTCCTCCCACCGGCTTCGAAGCCCCAGCTACAAGTCGGTGCTCGAGAAGGTAAAGACGACGGCATGCTTGGATATTACCCCGCCATCAGCGTATTCCGAGGCGGCGCGGTCGAAACCAACTTCGGGCCCGACTTCTGGTACCCGCCTCCCGGATATGCCCCCCAGCAGGGCGATGTGGAGATGGTAGACGTGGACGAGGACACGGTGCGCGTGGGCACGCCACAGCAGAAAAAACTGGAGAAGACGCGGGCCATCGCAGACCGCTATGACGAGCAGATTGTGGAAGATGTCGTTGCAGATATCGTAGATGAGGTCGACTTCTGGATGCAAGATGGTGCGCGCGTGCTTGATCGCACCGGTGGGCGTGATGAGAAGGCCGAGCCCGTCGGCATTGCGCCCGCGAGTGAGGAGATCAAAGAATTGGTCCAGGATGATTAACGTCAAGTTTTATTCTTCCTGTACTCCGGTTCTGCGAGTTAAGACCCACGCTTCGCGCATGGTATTAAGAAAAATACATGCTCAGAGAAAAGTGGAGATAAACTACAAGCTCTGTACCGTGTTCAGATATATGTTGGCCCTTATTAGCAGCAACTAATCGCTCTGCCTTGCCAAGATTTCGACGATCTCATAAGAAAAGGCACGCGCAGGACCTAATTCGCTGATCGACAACAGCATCCACAATCCTGCATACCTCACCAGGCACAGGAAGTTCGAGTTCTATCTTTTCGCCCTATGATCGCTCAAAGAAGAATACCTAGCCGGATTAGTCCGCGATGGAGAGAATTTAAAGACCATCTAATCATAAGACCGACCCACGATGTAGACCCAGAAGAACAAGGGCGTGTCATTGCTGCAGTTGAGGAGACTGCAGGGGAGCTGCATGTGATCTCGTTCAAGGTTGTTCTGTCGGTTCTCTCTGAAGACCTATTATTTAACTAGGTAAAAATACCCCGAATGAAGCTATACGAAGTGATGCGCAACCTCTGTTGATTTGCGGTGTCTGCCTCACTGATTTCGTCCCTCATGCGTGCAAGTGAATACAAAATGGTAGCAGAGAGCCGTCAGTTTTATTCTACTTTTTGGCACAACCGTCTGTCTACCACATGTTCAATTCATCGGTATTGTCTTTAACTTTTAAAGCTATATTATACCTTCCCGTGCCAGCCAGTTCATCTCATCGAAAAAAAAAACACAAGAAAGGCTGTATTAGTTCTTCCTCTTAATATTATTCTCCTTTTAAAACGGGAAAGGTAGGAGCCGGCAGAGAATGGAGAAGAAGGAGAAGAAAGAGATATAATGAAATTCCGGGTATCATTTCATCGTCATGATCGTATCACCATAAAATCATATCAATTCGTTATAACGAATCCAACTCGCATTTCCTTGTACCAAAGAGAGGCACACTACCCACTCACCCTCTACTCCTTACTATTCGCCCCCTCGCGAGCGGTTTCCGTCCCAGGAGCAACAGGAGCAGTAGCAGTAGCAGCCAACATGGGGTCATCCGGCAACTCCTCAACACGCGGTCGTCCCTCAATCTGATCATCATTTGCCTTCCCCTCAGCGGCGGCAGCAGTAGCCGCAGCAGTAGTAGTAGTAGTAGTAGCTTCAGAAGCCTCGCGCTCGAGCCTCACCTCGCGGCCACGCTTATAGCAGTACCAGAGCATGGAGAGCAGCAAGAAGACGGCGAGGCTCCAGAGGACGTTGGTGCCGACGAAGGCGGGGAAGCGCGTCTTCAGCGTATTGACGATGCCCTTGAGCAGGCCGACGAGGGCGCCCGGCTTCGTGACGAGGTCGTGTAGGTTGGAGGGCGTGAGGAACTTCTTCGCCGCATCCTTCAGGCCCCCTTCCTTGCCATCCTCGGGATTCAGGCCCTGCGCTTCGGCCGCGACAGCGAGGAGCTCCGGCGCTAGGCTGCTGGTGAGCTTCTCGGGGAGCTGGGCCACGAGCTTCTTGAGGCTCGAGGGAAGCTTCTCGAAGGTCCGGGCGAGCACCCCGTCGCGGTCGTCGAGCAGGGATACCAGGTCCCCGTAGGCCGTCGGCACGCCGTTCACGAGGTCCTTGAGCACTTGCGTGAACTTGCGCGCCATGTCTGCCGACTCCGAGGACAGGGAGAAGGCGCGGTTGTTCTTCGCTGATAGGTCCAGGTCGTCGAGGACGCGGGCCATGTCGGTCTTCTCCTTCTCTGCTTCAGACGTCGAAGGTACCGCTAGATGGTCTGGATGTAGCCCTGGGGCGGGTTTGCGGCGCAGGGAGATGTTTCGGGATAGGTTCGTCACGAAGCTGAAGCGCTTGTGTTTGTGATCACCTGCTGATGCTTCTGGCGATTCACGCTTCTCTTTCCCCTTGGATTTCTTGGATTGGCCCTCTTTGCTTGCTATGCTGGAGGCATCATCGCTCTCGATGTCGAGGACGGGCGTCTTGACGCGCGGTGGGAGAGGCGGTGGGTTCTCATCTTCATTGGCCTCAGACGAAGTGAGGCGCTCGAGGAACTTCTCGTCTTCGTGGTCCAAGACGGGGGTGCCCTCTATCGGGACGTCATCGTCGCCATCGACGGGTTTTGAAATGATCTGGGGAGATGGTGAGGGTGATGTAGCGGGAACTTCCGATCCTGTCTCTGCTATTGGTACTGGTGTTTCGTCCTTGACGCTTTCCGACGCGGGTTGCTTCTCCTTCCCCTTCAATTGCTCTGAATTTTCCTTTTCAGCTGCCTTCTGTTCCCGGTGCTTCTTCACTTTCTTGAGCGTGAAGTATTCCAACATCCTGATGTCTTTGGTGGGGAATGATAGATGCTAAGACGGGAAGAGATAGGGGATTTTATCGGGAGGGTTTTATGCCAGCGATCATCACAAATGCGATAATTGTGATGAAAGATGGTAATTTTGAATTGATATGTTTGCAAGGGCAGAGCTTTGCTGTAAGATTTATTGTAATGCGGGATCGTCCAGTAGGAGGCCCCTCGGTATCTTGGGTGCCTTAAGTACCTACCTACGTCAGTAATTGCACCGCCACACCAAGCTTCTGTGGGGGATGTGGCGAAAGCTTCTGTACATTGGCCCGTTCCGCAGCGACATCGAGCCTTCTTGCTATCCAAGGTCTCTTTTATGGCCAAATGTACTAAATAATGTCAAAAAAAGCGTTAAGAGGGCATAGAAATTGTAGATATATGTTGTGCCGTGTCACATAAACATCTCATTTTTTGGGTATTGGCAACGTACAATAGCACGATTAGAAAGCCAGCGTATTATACATCTGTAGAACTCGTATCGCACATATCTATCTATCCCTCTCAGAGTCTTCAGTATCTAGCAGTAAAGCCAAGGCCATCAAAGCCGCAGTAGGTTTCCGGAACCATTCCAGGCCCCATCTCCCCATCTTCGTTATTATCATGAAGGCATTTTCTGTCTTTCTTTCTTTATTTTGTTCCCCGTCGTCGTCTTCGTCGTCACATCGCTGCCATGTCTTCATTCCTCGTTCCTCATTCCTCACCATCCTCTCCTTCGTCCTCTTCATCATCATCATCATGCATAATGTCCTCCACCAGATTACTATTCCGCGATCCTTTCCCACTTCGTCTCCTACCCCGTTGATACGCTTCTGTCTCCGTGACCGCTCTCTCCCCCACGAAGTGTCTCCCGGTCCACTCCTCGCTGCACTTGGGACATGACCGCTGCCTCCTCGTCCTGAAGAAGGCATCGGCGCAATTGTCATGCAGCCGAATGAGGCAATCCCGCTCCCGGCACCGCTGTCCAATCGTGACGACATCCTTACAAGCCTCACAGAACTTGACACGCTGCCACTCACCCTCCTCTGCTTCGGGGTCGTTGTACGACTCGAGCAGCCACGACCGTAGCTCGAGCAGCGCCCGGGCACTGAGAAAGTAGAACCCGTCGCGGCTGCGCTCGAACCAGCCCTCATCAACCATACTGCGCATCATAGTCTCGACCTCGCTGGACTTGAGGCTCTTGGGGGCGTGGCTCGGCGCCTCGCCGTTTTCCATGGCCTCGTCGTCGTTGTCCGGCCGCGGAGGCACCCGGAGCTTGTTGGCCTGCATCTCGTCCAGACACAGCGCCTCCATGCGCGGCGTGTTGTACTTCTCGAACATGGCGTCGATGACGCGCTTGACGAAGGCAATCTCGTCGGCCGAGTGCAGCGTGGCCAGCTGCGTCATGGGGTCCGACGTGGTGTTCACGAGGGCGTAGACCCGCTCCTTGCGTGTCTGGTGCATGGCGCTCCGGATCTCCAGGTCGAAGGCGGAGACGGCGTCCGAGGCCGCCGAGACGTACGAGTCGAAGTCTTCCTGCGTGACCTGGTTGGGTTCCACAGCCTCGTTTTCTTGCGCTGTGAAGATGGCGGCTAGTATGTGCTGGGATTCGTTAAATGTCATTGTTCCCCTGGCCAGAAACGCCTGGAGAAATGCCCGGTTCCCATCGTTGTACTGGCCGGCGAGATCATCCTGATCCTCGTCCATGATGCAATGGGTGGTTTCAGGATGCCGATAGTACCGAGTTCCAATCCGGGGATTTAATCTTTTTCTTTCCTTTTCTTCTCGACAAGGTAAGAAAGAGGTAGTGATACGACAACTCTCTGGTACTGTAAGTGTAAATTATAGCCTGGTGCCAGTGATGGTGGCAGCTTGATTGGTACGTGAGTGGTATTGGTATGGATTTCAAGACGCGTTCTTAAGTGGAAAGCGCGTTAATGGGTACCAAAAGAAGCTTGTTTAGTGGGGTCGACAGTGGGCCATTAGCTCCCACATACCTAAGTACCTACTACAATAAAAGGCTGTCTTGTGAAAAAAACCAAAACAAAACATTTCAGTATTCTTAACTTGCAATAATGTATAACCCCTTTAATAAAAAGCACAAAAAACAGCTACGAGCCTTAAACTAGACAGGCAAAATAAAAGGGCTTAAGTTTAAGAATATAAATAAGCCCCATGTCAAAAAGATCCACAGCATTAAAGATAGAGCATGCATATCCGCTAGCGCAGGAGTGCACAGGTGCTGATACGAACCATAACGGGGGATCTTAGCGGTACATCAATTATTAGCCCACCTTGATTAATATACCTTGAGGCGCGAAGTCGTGAAAGCTTCCCCAGTAGAACGATATGATATTGGCCGTCTCGAGGAAGGAGGGGCAGTAGATTTAATTATCGCGGTATCGATACAAGTCAAAAGCGCATATTCTTTCTAGTCCTGAAATTGGAGGCTTACCAGCAAAGAAAGCATCGTACAGGGCCATCGCCGTACGCCACCACTGTGGTGCACCCGGTTCGTCTAGGATCGTGGCAGCCTCAGCCCTGCAACAGACAAGACGTGTAAGTGTTGCAGCCGAGATAGCCTTAGCCATGCCTTCGTCTGAATCCTTTTCCCGTCTGGACGTACGGGCGCACAGCTCCAATGATGAATAGATGGTATCAGGCGACGTGCCAGGCTCGGGCAGTGGCATAGGTCCGCCGAAGAATGATTCCAAGACATCGCAACACTCTTGAGCCTTATTTCGCACGACAAAGGCCAGGGCAATAGCGTGGGCGAGCTCTGCTGTCAAGGAACTCCTGAAAAGGGATAAGTCGGCTCGCTCTTGGAAGGTTGACTTCGATGGTACGTTGGAAGGTGGAATGGCGGACGAGGCGTAGGGTGGGACATTTTCGCGCGTTCAGAATGACCAACAGCAACACTTGACACGTGTAGGCTGTGTCGGACCGGCACTAGGTACAGGTTAAACACCATCTCGCTTTGCCAGCCAAAGATAAAATCAAAGGTAAAACCAAAGGTCGCAGTTTGTCGTATTGGGCTTTACTCAACGTTGGCTGGGGCGCCTGGTATTATTTACAAGTCTTAGTTTCTGTATTGTATATCTACTTCCAATTCATATAAAATGAGAGTTCTGTAGAATAAGCTTATAATCAAGGCAGGTACATGCTAGGTACTTGTCAAGTTATGCCCCGCTAGCTTCGTCATATGCCACGTGGCGTGGGCAGTTGTTTCCAGTGGTTTCAGCCGCAAGGACCAGCTGCAAATGGATACTATTATTAAGAGCATTTGCTAACTACTAATAGAACGGAATTTAGAAATATTGTTCCTTGTATCCAATACCTACTTGCGTCTACTCGGACGTCCTTTTTGTCACGTTATCACCATAACCTACCTGGGCAGTTAGGACTATATGAGGTATCTAAGTATGATTAAATAAGTAAGTAGGTGATTGAGAATCTGGGTAAGTATGTTTCAGACTTTCACATAAACAAGATGTGGATTGATCAAAAGGACAGATACCCGAGCTTATACAGGTGCTTACGTACCCCATCGACATAATATGCACAAGAATACATCAACAGATCCATCCACCCAATAATGGACCTAATCGAACGGTAAAAGCTAACGAAGATTACGACTTGAGATAGATTCCCCAACGTATTGTATAACCCATGTCATTTGTTACTTCTTTTTCAATTCATATAACTCTCCCTCTATCTAGCACTTGGGGAACTACATAGTGCTTCTACTACGGACAATAAGAGGAATTATAAGAGGAGACTATAAAACCTTGCTCAGATTGGCAGTTGCCTTGCTCTTGTGTATCGTTATCTTTCAGTCATATCTAGTTCCGATGATTCACTACGTTACTGGGGGCATGCGTTGTCTTTTACAAAGCCGTTGAAAGTAGGTAAGAAAGAAATGGGGGCCGATGAGAGTAAGAGTTATGGTAAGTAGCTCAAGATTCGTCATGATTGAACTATGATATAAGCATTGGGGATGAACATAGAAAATCTGACTAGACGCCCTCCGGGATGTCGAGCGCCTTCACACTGACTTGAAAATATCTAGGTAAGGAAATGAAAGGGATGCAAATACCGCACAAGCTTTTCGAGGATCTCTAACGTAGGTGATTCCAGATCCTAAGATAAAATTGTGAAGATATATATCTGAGTTGCTAACTCGAATGAACAAGACCCCAATGTGCAGCCTCAACGACCCAGCCCTTTACCTATTTTAAGCATTATACCCCTGTCCACTTCTTTTAGTCCTGACAACGCGCGTACAGCATCGTAATTCCGCATTATGGGTCAATCGGCAGAAAAATATGTTGGGTCTTCGTGGTCTATATGATTTCTTTTCATTTCTGTGTGTACCGGTGTTAGATTTTGGGACGAGCCTATCTGAGGACAACTTCATCCAGCGTTTATCATTTTGCTTGTATTACGGCGCCTACGTCATGATTGTTGTTGGCCCGATTGAAACGGCAATATCAGCAGCCTCTTTTTTGTTTCACAAGGGCAAGCCAAAAGTAAACTAGTCGACACTTCCTGGGTGCCTCTCGATCCCTTAGAACTGGTCTCATACTCACTTTTGTCATGCATCATCTACCCATAACACAGCGTATAATATTGACTACAATTATCAGTTTTATAGTGGTTGCTTCACTCACATATCATTATTTACTTATGAGAAGGAGCACTCGAGTGGTCTCGCTCCCTATAACGGGGTCTACGACGTGTAGTATTTGGTCAAACCCTTCTACCAGACTAGATTTGCAGCCCTATGAAGCCTGTCATGGCACCATAGATACAACACATGTGGGAGATACGACTATATTAGGCAACCCGCACGAATGTTTACGAGCTAGCACTCGGCTAGATCAATACCGGACAGTGACTGGTCGAAACTGGTCTGATGTGAGATGGGGTATGTTAATATTGTTGGATCTCCTAGCCATTAGTTATTCTGACATGCTTTTACCCAGGTCAAGTACAGAGTCGGTGTGCTTCAGAAGAAGATGAACTGTCTTACTACGAGGAGATTTTCCGCCGGCAATGGCGTTTGCCTCCAAATTTGGAAAATGGCGGGAGACACGAATCACTAACAGAGGGAGGGAAAGTTGCTATCGTGTTAAGAACGTGGGACAATTACGAGTACACTGAGAATAGATTGGCATGGCTCCGTGCCCTTATCGCAGAGTCTTCCCTCCAACGCAAGAACAATTACAGAGTATTCTTCCTGGTCAACATCAAAGATCCTAGCGTCCGTCTAGAGGAAGACGACATCACATACGATGAAATGATGCGGAAGTTTGTGCCGAGCGAATTCCGTGACACTGCCCTCTTATACAATGAAAGAACACTAAAAGCATGGTACCCGGCTGTACCAGAGCATGGGTAAGCAGAGAATCAACTGAGTTTCGATAGTTACAGGAAGACTAACAAGTCATGTACTCTCCAGAGCGCAGGATCAAATGTATCAAGCTCTCCAGATATTCTCTCACAAGTTCCCAGAGTACGAATATATCTGGCAACTAGAAATGGACCTACGCTTCACGAGCCACGTCCACGACACCTTACAGTCGGCAACAGCTTTTGCCCGGGCACAATGCCGACGCAATCTCTGGGAGCGCAACGGGCGCTTCTATATACCTGCCCTCCATAACTCATACGAGAACATGACCCGAGTGGTCGAGGCCGAAATCGGCGACACGGGCATTTGGGGCCCAGTGTACACCCGGGACTTCGAGCCCCAGGGACCACTGCCGCCGTCTCGATCCGAGATAGACTGGGGCGTGGGCGAAGAAGCCGACTTGATCAATTTCATGCCCACGATCGACCCGATAGGCACGGACTGGGTCTACGAGGACGACATCTACGGATTCTCGGAACGGCAGGCGACGCCGCGGCGCCTGTCCATCATCAGCATCACGCGGTCGTCGCGACGGCTTCTACAGCTCGTCCACGAGGCGCAGCGGGAGCGCGGGCAGTGGCTCGTCAGCGAGGCGACGTTGGAGACGTTTGCGCTCCTGCACGGGCTGAAGGCCGTGACGGTGCCACATCCTATTGCTTTCGGCGGGGTGATAAAGACGGAGGATCTGGATGCGAATATCCATAAGGGGCCGTCGAGTAACAAAGCTGGGGGGAGGCTGCCTTCGCTGCTGTACACTAACAAGGGCTGGATCAGGGGGCCGTGGAGGGAGGCGAGCTATTGGTTTACTGGGCATGGTGCCCAGAATGTGTGGGATGCGTACGTGAAGGGCGCACAGTTGCCGCCTATGTTACTCCATCCGGTCAAAGAAAGATGAGCGATAGAGAACCATCGATAAACTATCAGCATGGAAGGTCTTCGGTAGTGTATCCTATTTCCAGATGACTATTACAACTTGTGCGTTCTCCCTGCAGAGCAAGTAATAGCCGTGAGAAGGTGTAATACTAATCTGTTCATAACGTTAAGAGCGGCCGTAGTTACAACAACTTATATCAATGATCGCAATAGACTCTACTCAAATCTACCTAACTACGTCGTAGAGTGAACCTCACAAGACGTAACTGTAGCCCTACCACGCGAGAACCTTCTTGCGACAGCGAGGCTTGCTCCCTTGAGCGGTTAGAAGTGCCCGATAACACGCCTGACGAGCTACTGGTATCCTTTGCCTCGCTGTGCTCGGTTTCAGTGCCTATAACGAGATAGACGATATCTTTCGTCTCTGAGTTGCTGAAACATTTCCGAACATCCTCTAGCTTCCCCGCCTTTTTGAGGTAGTCCCAAGCACTCTGCGTGGTAAGTTGTTCAATTTCTAAACTCCCGGAACTCTCAGTAAAGCCAACCGTAGCTTTGGAGGTCCCCTGAGGATCAATGAGAGCTGCGGAAGCGATAAGGTTGATGAATTCATCTTTCTTGGTTATAATTGCTCCGACAGTGATGGATTGATCAAGTTTCGCCGGGTATATCCAGTTTATCCTTGTTGCATTGCCCCTTCCTATGGACCTTAAGGCAGAATTGACCTTGTCGTCTATAGCTTTTGCATTGGGTTCTCTCGCCGCAATTTTTTTCCTACCCCGAAGTAGCCACCGTTTGACTCGCTTATCAACATCGGAGTAGCTAACGACTTCGGTGAATGCAATTAATTGGGTGTATGTGGAGGGCATGCGCACTGCGTCAAAGCGGGATAATAGGGACCACTCAGCGGATAATGACTATGTGGCTCTTAGTTAGAATATGAGGAAACTCTAACAGTGCTAGATATGAAGATGATATGTGATACGCACTTGTTTAGATTCCCTTGGCGGTCCCGAAACACCGGCGAAGCAGCAAACAACGTTGACAGTTCTGTTTGAATTAGAGCAAACATTGCAGAATTTATCTTGGTTTTTTATGAGCTTGTCCAGTTGTCCCTCGTAATCTTTCCAATTTTGCTCTTCGGGTGTATCGGCTATGCCCTTCTTCATTTCTTCGTTGTGGGGTTTCCCGGCACATATGATCGCCCATTGTTTCAACCCAGCTTTGAAATGTGGCGTGCCAAGTAGGATCACTCCATCTATCTGCAATTTGTCTCCTCTATCTTTGGCTAGCAGCGTTGCCTGCGCAAACGCAGTACTTAGTTATCCATATCGGTGATATAGTGTAGTACAAGTGTACGATGATGCATTTATACACTCACCCGTTCGCTAATTAGTCCTCCATAGCCATATCCTACCAAGATAATGTCGGACTCCTCATTGTGACCATTTCCAGCGGCGCTTATGGACTTAAGTAGGTCATCCGCATGTTTTAGGAGCTTATCCGGATCAAGAAGGTCTTTCATGGTTTTCGAATTCTGAGTTGGATATTCGAAGTTGTAGATACTAGACTCTGGATAATCTTTTCCGTCCATAAACGGCAGGCCGGGCGGTGGCTCATTCAGGTCGGTCTTATCGTCGGAGCGTAGATGGTAATCAAGGACGAAGACAAAGCTACAAAATTATTCAATTGATTAGCTATGACAAGAGACTAGGGAGGCATATTCAGAGTGTGATAGGAGCACATACTTAACCGCGACCTTACCCTTGGTCGTTTTCCAAGGTATAAGTATCGCCATGCTTGACGGCTCATGTGCTGAGTCGTCACGGCCTTCTGGCCCCCGGACAGATCGAGGAACATGCGACGAGTGATTAGACATGGTTGGTACTGTTACCGAATGTCGTTGGAGACTCTACACGGTCGTATCCCAATATTGAATAGACTAGGACTGTGGAGGAAGGTAAGATGCCGTATGTCTTTAATATACACCTTTGGTTTACTAGGAATATGATTATGAATGATGTGTTGAAGTTTGATAAAAACGTCTTTTGGGTTAACACTGAAACTTATCCACGGCTGGGCTTGAAGGAGGGGGGAGGGAAAGAAAGAAATGGTACCAACCACGCTTGCTTGATAGACGTAAGGGAGGCTTACCTAAACAGAGATAACTGACAAAAATACCATATTAGTACTAGAACTGATATGAAGAAAGGATAATTTAAATATATAAATAATAAGATGGTAGCAGAGGGATCTAAGCGACCCACGGGAGGCCATGGCTTATTATACTTCCCGAATAGTAATATATAGTTTCACCTACGCCATCTATTTTGCTGCTTCGACTAGATTATGCTATAAAGGATCTCACAGCACCCATATGTACCATGATAATGGCTATTAGGTAAAGAGACGAGCTCTGAAATGGTAAGAAGTTAACATAGTGGTAGTTGGGAGGACAACTTATTCATACCCAGTTAAGATCTTGGTAAAGTGCTTCATTTTAGCCTTGATATCCGTATTCGCCTACGACAGAGCGCTCTTAAATGCAGTAATACTGAAATGGCTACTGACGAGATGTAGATGCTATTGGACCACTACTAATAAGGGTGTTCTCGTTCTACCTGGCCACCGACTTGAAGTAATACCGTTATGTAAAGTCCATATTCGTGAGAAACATGACTGGCTCCGGGATTTCCCGCTTTTCCAACCAAAAACCTGCTATCAGGTGTGATTTTTGCGCCTCTTTGAATATTGGTGGGTGTACAGCGTGGCGGAAACAGGCCAGCTGATAGGTGTGTATCGCAAAGAATTGCACTGACAGATCAGTGTCCCATCCTACTGTATAATTAGTGTCCCGGCGGCTAAGTAGATATGCATTAGAGCATAGCCATATTTACAATTGGTAGCGATAAGACAGACCTACGTGTAGACTACCTAGGTAGCATAGCGGAACTGTCGGCTACGTATGCATATACAATTATCTATCAAGTTCATAGACCGCTTTTCCCCGCCATTGAATAGATATAAATAAATTACATTAAAGCCTGGTGGTTAAAACTTTGAATGCTGCGTCCGTCAGCTTGAAAGCGAGACTACGGCTAGGTATACATTATTCACAGGAAAGCAAATAACCAATATGAGCAACTCATCGCCCTCAACTTCGGACTACTCGCACAAATCAGACACCTCCTCAAAAAAGGTAATCATTCTCTGCTGTGATGGAACAGCCTGCACAGCTTTTAAAGGAGACAACAAAAGCCCGCCGACCAATGTAGCACGGATTGCGCGATGTATCAACCCCATCTCACTCAGGGGCATTCCGCAAGTCGTTCACTATATGCCAGGCATTGGGACTGGGGAAGAGAGCGAATGGAATCCCTTGAATTCATATAATCTAGGTATTGGAAGAGGTATGTGTACACCAGATCTTGGGTGGTAGAGTGATGTTTTTTCGATATTGTATAAGTAGGTATACTAATTCTTGTTGATTCAAAGGCGTCCAGGAGAAGATAATTGAAGGCTACAGCTTTATATGCCATAATTACCAGACGATCGAGGATAAGATCATCCTAATTGGGTTCTCTAGAGGCGCATTCATAGTCCGGTGCATTGCAGATCTTGTGTGCAGGATTGGTATTCTCACCAAGTTCGGCGTCTACTATGTACGAGAAATTTACGACATGTGGCGACACGATGGTGAAAATGGAACGGGATTCTTCAATACACCCGACAATACGAACTTCGATAACTATGCAGAGAAGTTCGAATGGTTCGAATTGGATATGAGCACTGATGAGGAAGGGGTAGGACGTACCACAAAGATGCATTTAGTGCAGATAATATCTCAAGAGAAAGGAAAGGTATGGGTGGAGGGACGTATGAATCGGGAGGACCTGCGCAAGAGTATTCAAACAGCAAGCAAGAAGGTGGTTCGTCGGGGAATTCAAATCGAAGTGTGTGCGGTATGGGATACGGTTGCGGCTCTAGGTACTATCGTACCCAGACTAGGGTTCCTACGTCCCAGGAAGAGTAAGAAGCTTGGGTTCATTCACTCCGATTTTAACCCAGGAATAAAAAATGCCTTCCAGGCACTATCGCTTCATGACCGCCGACGGTCATTTCTCCCCATGGTCTGGAGACGACCAAATGGAGACCATGGCACAGCGAATGGCGCCACTCAGCGCCTCGAGCAATGCTGGTTTATGGGGTATCATAGTGATATCGGCGGCGGAACTCATGGTGAAGGTCTTGCTCATTTTCCACTGGCGTGGATGCTGGCTAGGCTATGGACATTCGTAGATATGAATGTCAATAATTTTTGGTGTCCACATTTGGGAGTTTCGAACTGGTGTGTCGTTGATGACGAAGGTAAGTCTATGCCATAGCCGACTATACTTTGTGGAGGATGGAGCCATGCTGAGTGGCACTGTCTTATACTATCCTTTGGCCAGTTTCTTTGGGCTAGGCTTATTGGTTTTGGCTAACAAGTTTATAGTGCGACTTCAGATTAAATCGAAGGATACATTGTCACTCCTATACAGGTTCGGCGGTGTGGATTGCCGTCAACCGCGCCGCCAATTCTGGACTAAGAGAGGCTTCCAGGAGCTTTCAAATGAAGAGCTAAACAACGAAAGCAACGATTCGAATGAATATATGCATTTTACAGTGCGGTTTCTGGCTAGCGAACGACTCGTGAAACCATGCAAGACTCTCCGTGATACCCACATTCCTGATCCATTATCTGACGATATTGTCTGGAAACTTCCTATAGTGTCGCGCTCTGTCTGGGAACATCTCATGCACTGGTTCAATGTGCAATTCAATCCTAAAGACGCTTCACAAACAGACTATCCCGTCAGGGAATTTCCCAAGGCTGGCGATCGTTACCGAGAACTGGGGCGGGAGCTCGTGCTACTCCAGAAGTGGACGGATACGGAACTGGATGCAATGCAGCACAGCTCCGACACAAGAAACGCAGAACTGGGGAAGCGTGTTGCTGAATTAAAAGCGTTTATGGACAACGTCATAGGGAATACTAAGGAGGAGATTATCAAAGAGATGAGCGAAGAGGTTGACGAAGAGATTATCGAAGAGATTACCGAGCGGATGTCCGGGGCATTCGGCAGAAAAGACCAGGTCAAAGATATGATGAAATCTAGGCAAAGAAAAGTAATCGAGCATTACCTAGCCAATCCCTTTGTGCTTACTTAGGTAGGTCCAGGTATTAGATTTAGCACATATTGTATAGACAACTACGAACACATCGGCTGCTTCTTTGATGTTCAAGTAACAGACTGTTTATCCTTTTAGGAGAAAAGGGTCTTCGAGGATAAGTTCATAAATCACAATGACACAAACTAATGAAGCCGAGTGCATAGGGGGGGTGAGGTTGGAATGGATTGGGGTAGTAGCTGAGTGACTAAATGGGCCTGCTTTTCATATATCACCTAGTCTAAAAAAATGGCTAGATTGTATGTTTCGCAAGGAACATTGTATATTTGTTCATCGTTAAGCTCCCCTCCCCTCCCCCTCCATTTAAATTGAGAACACATCTTCTCGTAAACTTTAGGTTTGCTCTTCTGGGTAGGAAAGGTTTTCGCCGTCTAATGGAAATGACAACGGTTCGAAGTTGTGGAACACAAACTCAAAGCCGTCAAGCTCACTTGTAAAGAAATCCTCTATCTGACCCATGGGCTGCAATACTGGAGACGTACCCACATGATACTGATTGGGAGCGTCGGGCTGAGGTAGAGTTAGGTCAAGTCCAAGCGAGTTTCCTCTGCCCAGGGTTCTCGATACAGAATCGCTCTGTTCGGGGGAATGTCTCGTTGATGACATCTCAGGATCGCATGGCGTGCCTCTGGATTCAAAATCTCGAGTCACCTGTTGAATGAGCCCTTGCGCGAACTCCATGATTTTGTCTCGGTCAAGTTCGTTATTTCTAGCGTCGTTTAACAGTTTATCTACCCCAGGCTGGATGAGCCTCTGTCTCTCATGAACGGCGTAATCGCGCAGCTTTCCGAGAAGTCTACGGTCATGTGCAACAAGCCATGACGGTTCCTGAGCGACCATTTCACTCGGGTCATGATCTGGAAAAATTAGTCGCTGGGCAGATATAATGAGAACAGTCAGCTTTACATGGTAATGGAACAACACCACCGTCTGGGAAAATGATCGAATACATCTTGACCCATTTATCCGCTTCAGACATGGTCCGCTGTCCTTTTCTTGATTGCAGCATTCGGAGTTGATCTTCACTGATGCAATCATTGGAGTGAGGCACGATTGTGCAAGTGATATCGCCATGCTGGTGTTCAGATAGTTCCGACTGAGACTTAAAATCTTGGCCGCAGCGGCTGCACCTGTTCTCTGGCATCCTGTGCCTTCTCGACACATGTTCCCTTCGGGGGCGACCACTCATTATTATTTTGCATTGGATATGGGCATGCCGATTGCTTACTTGACGCGATGAACGGTGGGCCAACTAGACCACGCACAAGACCTGTGAGTGCGATATCGCTCAGGGTCGTGCTTCATGAATGGGCATGCCAGCTTCACAGAATTCTGATCGTCCAACTTGGCGCGCTTGGATGGCGGGGTGGTAGTCTGCGCGACCCCATCACCGTTATTTTGGGGAGTACTACAACCAAACGTGAGTCCCTCCAACCCAAGGGTAGAGTCATCGTCGCTATCGTTGTCATCATCGAGCTCGACGAGTGTATGTCCGGTATAGCGCCAATCGTATCGTGCGACCTGGTACTCTGCTAAGATCCCTTGGCGATTTCATTTAATAGAGTACATATCAATATTTACCTGTAAATCAGGGGGGTTCGTTGCACGAGAGAAATAGGACGAGCTGCTCCTTAATACACTTGCACCGTGTTGGCGACTCTCGATCATCAGCTTAGACCGCGCTGAGCTCTGTAAGCATCCAAGAGACCCTGCCGCCTCTGTTTTAGGGACCGTTGGGTTTGTATGTCTGTCATGTGGTTAAAGGTCAAAACTGTACCAATATCTAAGTGGACCGGATCCAATTTGAGAAACTGACATTGGAGGCTGCTGCTTAGTCGCTGCTTGATCTACTCGAGCCATCGTCTTAATCAGTTCGCGCCGTCGGTCGGTCGGGATGTTGTGTTATCTGTGGAAAAGTGTATGAGAGCCCGCGAAATATAAATGATTATGAGAGCTTGCTACAGGAAGTGATGCTTTCTTTGCTAAGAAAGAGTGATTTATAGACGGGCTTGAAACAAGAGTGACATCATGCGTTGCCGTCTCATCGCAATAGAGGTAAACAATTCTTGGGGCACAGCCATGAAAGTAATGCGCAACGGCGATGAGCCCGTCGTGCACGGACCAGAAAGCTGCCTTTTACTTATATGGCGATGTCCCGCGTTCGCCTGCTCATATCATCATCTAGGTAGCTCAATCTATATCGCAGCAGTCATACAAACTCTCTAGCACGCGGCGACATCACACAAGAAACAATAGCCATTTCTCTTAGCATTTGACTTGCTGGTGTGTCTGCTTTGGCTTGAAGAGTTAAGAAGATAGAAGATGGAAGCCTGCCATTCGCTGAGAATAGACAAAAGCTGGCTTATCCCCCAACCGACTCAGCTCAGACCCCTGTCAATCCGGAGTGCGACGATGACTGATAGGAGCGCTACAATGACTGACGGGAGCGCTGTCACGGCAGGTTAGTTCCAGCTATCCACTCCTCCCAAATTCGAACTTTCACCTAGGAGCATCGAATACTCATTGCTTGGAAGTAGAGCCTACTCAAGGCGATTTGGAAACTTTTGGCCGGGCCCTCGACGATATCGGAGTTTCTACTCTCAATCCGAACCAGTTCCTCAATAATTGTGTTTCTGTCTCCATCAGCAAGCTTCTTGCCTATCGAGACGTTCACGAGTTCTGGCACGATACTTTGCATGGCGATCTGCCCGACACATCTCTCACATTCCCCCAAATCAAGAACCTGATTTCTAAGACAGGTTGGGAATTCAAGTGGCAGATGTATACATCATCTAATAAGGAGTCGGCATATTCTAAAATGCGTCCTATTCGGTCTCCAGAGTATCCAAACGCGGTATTTAGTCTTGTCATGTACACTCGACTGCATGGGGTAGCACACTGTGTCGTCAGCGGTGCCTGGCATGACGCGGTAGAAACAGATTTAAACGAATACTCTCACATGGGATTCAAATTCACTTGTTATCAGCGAGACCAGTACGGGATTAACGTCCTCCCTGAGGTAAAAGCAGCTCAGAAAATCATTGTCATCCATTTGCGCTGCCCTCACAACACGTCTCAACATGAGGAGTGGATTGACCGAACCTTCTGGAGGATGATCGAAAGGAGGAGAGATCCAGTCTTGCGGGCAAAGCGACTGAAGATTGTGCAGAATGCAATCAAGCTCTTCGGACTGACTCCGTTAACACCATCAGAAGAGGAAACGCTTTACTTCTCTCCGCTCTTCAACTCGAGAGACGGCCCTAGCGGAGAGACGTCTGCCGAATCACCCTTTTAATTCATACTCTATCATATACTCTTCCACCCCTCTACCAAATCTTTTCTTATATGATACCTACTATCAGAGCAGTAGATTACGAACATTCAAGGTGCATAGCATGCTCCAGTAAGGAACCTTGACCCCTATTGTCGGAGGATAGAGTGGACTTGGTGGATATATGCTGGGTTGCTCTCTGGGGCCAATTGACCTCCTTTTCACCTGGCTATGCGACCGTATAGATTATCCACTTGCCCCGGGACAAAACGTTTTGACATCTATGCGGATTTGACACAAGTTTATGTATTTGGTGTTCGGAGCTAGAGGATGGCGTTACTCGGCTTTTGACAAACTAGAAGTGACTATTATATTTTCTCAACTGTGATCTTCACCAGCGGGAACATACAGTTGCCCAGGGTCGGCAGATAGGAGTTGACCTGTTTTTGGACTATTTCCCCTTTATCTTCAGTCTATTATTTCAAAAATGCCTAGTTTATTTTGACGTGTCAATAGAAAAAAAAAAAAAAAAGCCATTAGACCGGGCGTAAGTAATTATCATTGTAGCTGGACCAACGGCCAGACGCTGTAGCTCAGGGGCGAGGGGTGTACTGACATGTGCCTCATTCGTCAATTACAGAGGATATACCAACTCAGGGCCCATCATTGCAACATATTCTAGATAAACAGATGGTCCTTTGGGATTTAGAACTGACGGTAATGTTTTTCCAGAGCCCGACTCGAGCGTGAGGATGAGGATTCTTGCTCATTGATGTCTATATAAATAGGCGAGAACTTCGTCTGGAACGCCTCCAGCCTCCCTACGCCAAGGCGGATGCGCAATACTAAAATGGAGCGAGAGCGAGAAAACTGTAAGAGATGGCTTCTTCTTCTTCTTTTTATTCCGATATCAATGCGTAAGAACCAAAGTGGCCTCATAAAAAGCAGCTGTGTTAGTAGAAAACCTGAGGCATGGAATTCACTGATCCACGCCCAGCGCAAACCAACATGTTAGAAACCTTCACACCCGCTCCCGTGTCCAACGAACTTTCCCTAGACATGTACACGCCGCCCTTCAATTATCTATACAACCAATCCCAAATAGGCGCTCGATCCGCGGGTGAGAACTACTGGCTTCTACGTAGAGACCTGATTAACTAACCAATACTACGCGCGGATCCCCGTTATCCGGAGGCCGTATTCCGCATGGCCCACCTTTCCGGATCTCCGTATCTTGTTTACTTGATTAAGCTACAACTAGATAGTCAGTCTACTGTGGAGCCTGTGTGGTGATAACTCGGTTCACTGAAACCCTAGAACGAATTAGTATGATCAAATACGTCTATCGTTGCGAGTCGCATACTACGACTGGCTAGTTAATATCAAGTTACGATGAGAACGCTCTCCAGTTATTTTTCTCCGTTATTTTGTCGAGGGAAGGGGGAGTTGTACGAACACGCCTATCTCCATCTTTATGGAGAGGCGGGATCACAGCACCAACGTATGGTTATTCCCAACATAAATTAATTCGAGGAATGAAAATGTAGCCTCGATAGGAACGTTCTTCTCTTCATTCTCTAATAAGAGAACCGAAAAGAAAAGCAAAGACAGAATAAAGCTCAACAGGGGTATATAACATGCAACCAAATTCATAACGCCCAACCCATCGGATCGCACGTTCGTCCGGCCGGAAACCTCTATACCATCAATAACTCCACGTGTCCCATGAGACATCAGTACACTCCAGCTTTTATGCCCCTATTGACCGAGACGAGCCAATTGCTATCATTACATCCGAGACTGCATGGTATGCAGTTGCTGAAACAAGGTATGAGAGACCAGCGCGTCCTACCTTGGAAAACAGAATAAGACAAGCTAGCCGAGTACCAGAAACTAGTATCTTAGGCGTCGACGAAGGGCGTAAAATGATCACGACCCAGAAAGCGATCTCGGTCTGAGCTCTGATAGTGTTCCATGCCCGTCATTCCGTCATCGCCGTCGTCATTAACAGTTTCATCGATTCCTCTCTTGGCTTTCTTCGGGACAGAAGTGAGGTCAGATCTGAGCTCGTGCTGATGTACCGTGCGCTGGGCCAGCAAGATATCCTCATAGGCGGTAAGCGTATGCTTGAGGTCTTCGTCCATGCTGACACAGAATCGCTTATAGTTGATGAATTGGCACACCTGAACCGTGCTCATGCCGAGGACGGCCATTAAATACGCGCTCACGATGCTAGCGGAGCGGTCGTTGCCTGTTTCGCAGAAGACGAGAACCTTGCCCCTTTTGAACTTGGATGTATGAATTACCATTGCTCCGTTTTGTACACTCACATGCGGGGTTTCTACAGCTTGCTCCTGGTAAATACGAAGCATATGGTCATTGATCATCCGTACAGCAGAAGGGAAAGCACGGATTAGCTCATGGTAGCCCGAAACGTCGACGTATCGAGCCTCGATTCCCATCTCTTGCGCCAGCTTGTCGAAGACCATGAGGTTCAGGCCGGCCTGTCGGGAGTCTCGGGCGGCCAGGATCATAGTAATGCCTTCATCACGGAGCCATTGGCGATTGCGCACGATGCTCGAGGGGCCGAGATAGAGGTAATCGAGAATGGGCTGGGCAACGCGGCGACTCTCGTAGGTCCAATGGACGGCTGAGTCTTGCGCAACCTGCTCGAGGCCATTTTGCGTGATGATAGCGAGGTCCTCTTTGCTCAACGACGACGGGTCGATATTGTCGTAGCGGGGCAGCACCTTCATGGGGATGGACCAATTGGTCGTCGGTATGAGAACGGGCGGTGGGCTGGGAGCCCTCTTGGTGTATGGAGCAGCGGGCTTCGCCGTCTGGCGGTAGGAAGGGAGAGAGTCCATATCGACCCCTACGATGCGAATGTGTGCTTTTCCTCGCGATTAGTCTCACAAGACAAGACTACCTTGCGCTATTGGGGGCTCACCTCGCTTAGCAACTGGAAATTTGAAGCTAAGGTCGCATACGATTGTGACGTCAACGTTACGCGAGATTATGCGCGGGAGGGTGCGTGAGAGGATGCACGAGAGGATACACGAGAGGATGCACAAAGGAAGACTTGGTGGAAATGAAACCGGGCGGAGATGGTAAGCCGTAAATGTATGAATTCCACCGACGGGTTACAGAACCCTGTCGATACGCTCGCAAAGGCTGTACAGATATATAAAGCAGATACCTGGTGCGGTAGAATGTTGGCGATCGTGTGAGAAAGCTATCGTGTTTTCGAGGGCGAATAACGAGTCAACAAGTTGCTAAGATTGCGAGGGAGGAAGGACATGGCGATAGAAGACAGAGCGGCGTAGCCAAAGGAAAGGTAATCTTCATATGGAAGGGGAAGTCGGTCACGTACGTACGTAGGAGGTAGGTGAGCTTGATGTTGGCTGGTGATACCTGCCTCGAGGGTACCGGCAGTCCTTGCAAATATCCATCTATTTACCGTATTGTGTACTACGTACTTAGTCTAACTAGGTACATATGTAGGTACATAGGTAGGTTACCGAGTAAGCTCGAGTAGACCAGGTACTAGACTAGTTAAGGTTAGTCTGTTGCCATACCAGGATGGGATAAGGTATGTACTTAAGTACGTACCTACATGTAGATACTTTACCCGAGCTTCTGAATAACTCTAAATAGATTAAGTCTCATCTCTAATGCCTTTGGAGTTTCAATAACAGGTACACATACACTATTTGATACTAGGTATACGCCAGTTGTATTCAAAGCTCGAATTCTGTAGCTCTCTACCCGCTTTTTAACTATAATCATGCGATATAGCTCCTTCATGCTACACAACTAACAACGCATACGTAAGTCTATATGCACCCCAAGGAATATTCTGTGGTATTATGTATGCCTCGAAATTCAAGGTCTATGGTATCTTTATGAGCGTCAATTTCCGGCTATTGTATCTAACCCTTCGCCATCAACGCTACTTCCCCTAGCCAGGGGCGACGAGTTTTCAGGTGTGGCGGATTGAGAATCGGCGCCGGCTCGCTTGGACCTCGACGTTGTGGAAAGATGTTTCTTGCGTCTCTTCTCTGACGCATTAGAACCCGTGCTGGCTTTTCTACTAATACTCGCCTCATCTGAATCTACTGGGGGAGTTGGAGCTCGCGAAGACCCTGCCGAGGTACTACCTCGCCGGACGCTGCCACTCCGAGTACGCTTACTCTCCTTTATTATCGCCGACGTGCGGCGATAATGGTTCTTCTCAAAGTCGGTGCCCGTGCCATGCTGTATCTTTTCTTCCATCCGACGACCACCAGGGAACCACCAAAACAACCTGCTCTGCTGTCTAGCGTTTTGCTTGTCTCTCGCCTGTAGCTTTTTTCTTAGCAGAGCACGCCGCTCATTCTCCCTCTCCCAATAATCATTCCTGTATATCTCCCAGTTCTCTCGGAAGTTGGGTGAAAATGGCTTGGGCCATAGGAGAAGCTTGACATAGTCACCCCCGGGTGCAAGATCCTCCTCGTGGCCTCCTCTTTCCTCATCTCCACTCACAAAGGGCAGCTGAGGATGCTCCTTGCTTCCGAGGTTCAGCTCTCTGTCCACTTCTCGTATAATAGCAGGATCCACAGATCGGTATTGTCCCGCCTTGTTAGAGAATGCGCCATACGTGAAGAAGAAAGTGACTGTCGACATGATCTCAACTAGCCAAGGTCTTCTTATGATGACGAGCTTGCAATTGAAGCCCCGTAGCCCCCTATTAGATATGGCGAACCACCTACGAGGCCATCGAATGCCACGATCCCATATCCCCGTGGCCCACACCAGGATTCCAGTGACAACGCCGCTGATGAAGCATACTTTCTCCGTCATGTCCACCACCCAGTAGACCGAGCCACCGACACCATTGCCGTCTTCACGCGGTGCCAAGAAGAGCGCATATCCAAAGGCGGCCAGCCAGACGCACAGCAGGCTGAGGAAGAAGGTGTGCTTGCGGCGGCGGGCTCGTAATTCCAGGTATTGTGCGCGCAGGGAGGCCTCGAGGATGAGCATGTTGAGGTAGATCATGGACGGTGAGCTCGGGGCATTGTGCAACGGATCGGCAGGCTTCGAGCCATCGACACCACTGGTGCCGACTGGAGGGGACTTGATTTCGTGACCGGGCTGCGGTGCGCCCTTGACGATAGAGTCGATAGAGTCCGCCATTCTGGGGAAGCCGAGGCGGTCACGATGAAGACGACGAGGCGGCGGGAAAAGGGCGACGAAAGGGGACGTAAGCCCACGTCTACGTGAGTCACAAAGCTGCCACGCACATTCGTCGCGGTTTGTCGGATTCGTTTGGCGGAATGGCGGTGAGAGGAGTGTGCGGACAGGACTTCAATGGACACATCCCATCGAGTTGGTGGTTCAAAATGTTGTGTAATATTGTGGAAGAATGTCTATCAAGGATTGGCGCTGCACGTCATTACGTATAACTGGGGACAAGGCTGGGCCGGGCTGTGGCCGGGGTTACAGCTGTGCTAGTGCTGAGTGCTTTAGTGGGCCTACGCTAAATAGTCTGGTAGCGATAGCTGTATTACCTGAGGTACCTACCTGTAAGTAGTGTGGCCATAGCGCTTTAGGTTAGGTACTGTACACTGCGACCCATCATATATGTATGTCTGCCTGTGGTATGTTTTCCTTCTCAAATACGGTACTTTTAGGTACTCGTGTATGGGTAGGTACAATATAGCTTCCTACTTTAAGTACCTTACACGACCCTGGATTCTGGTCTTACAGAGTACCGGTATTCCCGCCTCTACCTCAGGTTAGATATCTATTTAGAGCTGGAACTACCGTACCTAGAATCGATGTCATCAGCTACTACTCCAAGCAGAATCTTACTACTTCCACCATGCAAGGCCATCACAGGAACCATCGTGCCATGTGCAAAAAAACTTTCGTCACACCAATCATCTCAGACAGATTACGAGCCTTATAACACCATACGTCAATGCTTACGTTGCACAGAAGAATGGGATATGGTCCCATGCCTGTCTCCTTCAAAGACAGCCGACGCCGGGGAGTCGAAATGCGAAGACACCGAATCGCATTCTCCTACCCTACTCCATTCAGTCTCCGGCTTCAGGCAGAAATCGTCTGGAAAGCCACTCCAAGCCAGTGATGCATCTCCTTGCGTGGTGTGTCGCACCGCAGGGCACCACACACGCATGTCATCTCGGTGTGGAACGGAGAGCCTACTGTCGTGCAACTGACGGGTAGGAACTTCGTGGGATTACTATGCTATAATTGGTAGCTGTACGTGTATATATAGATATACTCTTATATATATATAGTCGAAGCCTTGGTCGTGATGCTGTAGTCTAGAGAGAACAGTCCAATCTTTACTTATCCTCAACAATCAAACATAGAAAAAGACACCCACACACATATATTCAAGTTCACAACTACCTCCCGAATGCTTCGAGCGATATTTGGCCCACGCAACATCAAAACCATGTCTTCCTCCAACCAATCCGCTTCGAATACTGGTGCCTATGCCTCAGATAAATCGCAGGCTACGTCTTCACCGCCCAAGACCACCAGGCCATCTGCATCTGCAGCCACAACCGCAATGAGACCTGCGCCCAAGCGTAGAACACCAACGGACATCAACTACCCCGACCCTCTACCTGGCGGCTTCCAGCCGGGCAAAAAGTGTTGTGAGCAATCCATGGCGTGCCCTCTGATTTGCCACAACCGGGACCAATTTCTCCCCAAGTGGGAATCCCCTTGAACTGTCGTCTAGCGGCGCATTCATTGAACGAGCACTCGCTGACATGAGACGTTGAAGTGCTGTTCTGAAGCGACGCTGCCACCCTCACGAGAAGAGGAGCGGTTACCAAGTACAGGCTCTGCATCCAGGCCGGTAGCCGAGACAGCGGATCTGGATGCGTGGCTTGGTTCAAGGGGCATTCCATTTGTCCAGGACGTCAGTGTGCCACAGCAACAGAGGACCATTCACCCTTCGATTCTTCGTCTTTCTACAGTTTTGGTTTCACGACAATGTTTCATCTTTCCTAATACCGACAACTTTTTTTTTTACCACCCGCCCCGGCTAGAATTTTCGATCGACAGCGACCTTCTAAAAATTGAGGCGGCATTTGCGACAAATAGAGTGGTGTCGAGACATTTGGTTGTTTAGATGGTTCTCCATCGACCATTACACTCACATGTTGAATAGATTTGTAAAGGCCACCCATGTTTCCTTTTGTACCAGGCCTGGACAATTGCTGCCTGCATCTGATTGCTGTTGTGTTATTTATTTCATCGGGTTTAACGGGGGTGGAGTTGAATATCTCCGGGCTGGTGTTTCTTATCATAAACAAAGTGTAACTGGGGAAGGGTACCCGTAGGGACTCCACTCCCGTCCCTACTAATAACAGGAGCTACGCTGGCCCTTATTAGTAGGGGCCTTTAATTAGCGAATGCAAAGTTATTCGCGATTAATTGTGGGTCAGTCCTAATACTTACATTTATATAGGAAGTTTACCTAAGACGAAGAATTTCTGCGCTAACTAGTAATGGTTAGTAAAGTAGATTAACAGAACTACTTTATTTTATGCAGCAACTTAACCTATTTAGAAGTCTTTAAGATACCCCACAATTAATCGCGAATAACTTTGCATTCGCTAATTAAAGGCCCCTACTAATAAGGGCCAGCGTAGCTCCTGTTATTAGTAGGGACGGGAGTGGAGTCCCTACGGGTACAACCAATTCCACTACCATAATAGATAATGAGCTGGGAGAGAAGAGAACAAAAAAGTAACTGGGTGTAGTCCTATGTCTGATCCCCTATTCTGCTTACTTCCTTGTTGGTGTCCATGTGTCCACAAGCAATGTATTGTAATGTCATCTCGTATTTCCTATTTCCAGTAGGTACCTACCTAGGTATGTAAGTATTTACGAGTAAGGAACTGGTCCACTATCTACCTAGGTAGGTACGTACTGAGTAAGGGACTGTTATAGATAAACTGGGGCCGCCGAGTCCCTCGAAGATACCAAACTCGGGACGGGCTGATGCAAACTCCGAAGCACTAGTTATCCTGCTGTCCTGATTGGCCGGCCACTCCCAATGAAGAAATCCCCACGGCCTCAGCGACACTAGGCCGGCCACTCCTTACCCAGACTACTGCCCAGACCATCCGTGAGCGGTGCTTCGTCATCATCCTGGTACCTGCACCCGTCTTAGGCGTGGCGGGCTGTCGCAGTGTTGAATGTCTCCGTTCCTTAGCCCTGTGGATATATAACCTGGCGGTGGTGTCAGAGCCGATCCGGTATGCTCAGGAGCCCGCCCTCCATCGTGTTGCAGTCGAGGAAACTCGTCTCCACCATCGCCCGAATCCAGCACGTCAAAGTCAAGACCACGTCCGCCGCCGCCGCCACCGCCACCACCACCATCACAACCACCATTACCACGACTGCTACCGCTACCGCTACCGCTACCGTTGCCACTGCCGCTGCTGCTGCCACTGCCGCCGTCGCCTCCTCGCCCCGGCCTCACGTTATGTCTGCTGAGGCATCGGTCTCCGTTCCCTATCCCAACCAAGACCACCAGTCGACGACGCGAGCTTCACAGCACACCCAACCCCAGGCACCAGCAGGCAGGGCGCCCCCCAGACAGCCCGGCATGGCTTATTTCCCCCTCGGCTATAAAGAAGCCGTGCACCAATGGGTAAGCTATCTCGTCGGTTGTGTCAACCACCCTCATGTGCTCACTTGCTACTTTTTCACGTACTAACGCCAACCAAATCGCATAGTGGACCAGTGTGACGCCCACTATCGCAGAGCGAAACGTCATATCATGCATACCCTACCTCCGAGAAGCCATTGCCGCCGAGAGCAGTCCTCTGGCCCGAGTCCCATCCGCTGAAGACCCCGGCCAGACCCAGACCTCTGCCCAGAATGACCCCTTCGGACCCCGCATGTGGAAGTCGACTATGGTGCAGCTGTCAGGCAAAAATCGCGGTCTCAATGAATTCTCCATCGAACGTGTTGGCGAACCCGTTGACGATGCCCTGGTCATGCTTCATGGATACGGCGCGGGCCTCGGCTTTTACTACAAGAACTTCGAGCCCCTTAGCCGACTCACGGGATGGAAAGTATACGCCTTGGACTGGCTAGGAATGGGAAACTCGAAACGGCCGCCCTTTAAGATCACTGCCAAAGATCCGAAGGAGAAGACCACAGAGGCCGAAAATTGGTTTATCGACTCGCTCGAGGAGTGGCGCAAGATCCGCAAGCTCGACAAATTCACCATCATTGGCCATTCCCTGGGCGGTTATCTTGCGATCTCGTACGCATTGAAGTATCCTGGTCACATCAAGAAGCTCATCCTCGCATCTCCCGTCGGCATTCCCGAAGACCCATACGCCATCAATGCTGAAATGCCCGACCCTTCGGACTCAACCTTCGAAGCTGAATTTACGGTAGATCAGCAAGCAACAACGACCCATCACGATAGCAATAAAATAGCCGGCACCAAAAATCAGTCTCCCGGCGTAACGGAGGCAGACACGCCGAAGAAGCGGCCGTACCCAAGCTGGCTTGTGTGGTTGTGGGATGCCAACGTATCGCCCTTCAGCCTCGTACGTCTAGCTGGCCCTCTAGGCCCCCGTTTCGTGTCAGGTTGGACTTCCCGCCGCTTTAACCACTTGCCTGATGAAGAGAAGCAGACGTTGCATGACTACGCATATTCTCTGTTCCGACAGAAAGGTAGCGGGGAATACGTCCTGCCATATGTCCTGGCACCCGGTGCTCATGCCCGAAGGCCGGTAATTAACCGTATTCATGCCGTTGGCAGACAAGTGGTCACTCCGGCCACCGCCTCGACCCCGGCCGTCAAGGAAACCGGTTTCCCCATCGTTTTCATGTATGGTGAGAATGATTGGATGGACGTCGCTGGAGGTCTTGCGTCGGAGGAGAAGCTCAAGGAGGCAAAAGCCAGAGCCTTAGCGCAAGCTAGCGACGAAGAAAAACAGAAAGAGAACGGGTCCTGTAAGGTCATCGTCGTGAACAGGGCTGGCCACCATTTGTACCTCGACAATCCCGAGGAGTTCAACGACTATATTACGAAAGAATTAAACGAGACGAGGAAGCAGACTCTGCGTCAAAAGGCATCGTCATGAGTGATTGCCTACGCAGAAAATGGCTTCACCTCGAATTCAATGCATCGCGTGGCGTTCCTTTTCTCTTTTTCCACGATATAAAACAGTGTAGGCGTAGAGTGAAGTGGTTGCATAGGGCACCGATTGCCCTCATTTTTCCTTGGATAGATAGCGGCTTCCCCAAGACTTGAGTCTGATTTCTAATTTAGCATCGTGAGAGGAACACTCTGTTCCGCTCTCAGTCTTGGATGTGCTCGGGGAGGCCAGACTAGGGCCTGCATATTATATCAATATTGTATTATATGAATTCATGATAGAATCTCGTAGTCTTAATTCGACGTATCGAACGACGCTTATATTTATAGATGTGACATTCCTATTCTTTAGTTCTCAGTGAATTTAAATAGAGTCTTCATGATAAACGTGCTTTAGTGTGTTGCGAGTATTAAGATAAAGTATAAGAAATAGTCTCCTATTAGTTTAAAAATATCGGAAACTGGTACGCATTAGAATACGCGGGTGGACTTAATTTAACTTCATTGGCCTTGACTGTAAAAATGCCCCTGAAAACCCCGCCTTTTGATTTTCCACTATTTACAGGAAGTCTAAAATAAAATGTAGCCGTACAAGTCCAGTTGAACAAGTTCCAAGACATGCAAGGTATAAGCTCCATGAGGGCAAAAGTATGAAGCAACCCCCTACCCTTGTGAAGTATTCCGATGGTGCTCTAATAAGGAGAGAGAGTGCATTGCATCACAGGACATCTCATTCCTCAATACACCGGCACCTTGAACGCATCAAACGTGTACGTCCAGCTCTCGACGGAAGCCTGATCGCCAACACAGCTGAAGCTAGAGCTATTCCCCGTCCAAAGCGGCCGCGCAGGCCACTGGCACAACTTCTGCACCTCGCCGCTGTAGTCGCCCGAGGAGACGGTGGCGTTGAGCCCCGTCGGCTGAACGCCGCTCTCCACCCAGTCGATCATGGTCTGCATGTTGTCCTGCGGGTACGGCCCGGGCTGCAGCTGGTTTGCGCCGCAGTGGGCCGCGCCGGGGACCAGGTAGAACTGGTACCACTCGGCCAGCGCCTCCTCGGCCTGCGCGTCGCTCGCCCCGGCGTACATGATGCTGCGCACCGACTGCCAGTAGTGCACCGACGAGGCCGCCGGGATCGACGGGTCCGACTCGCCGTGGTAGTGCAGCAGCTTGCCGCCCGCCTGCTGGAAGCTCGTCAGGTCCGGCAGCGTCGTCTGCAGGCTGTCGAGGTAGCGCGTCGTGCCGGCGTTCATCCACGCCACCAGCGTGTCGTACGTCACGTTGTCCAGGCTCGAGAGGTTGTCCAGGTCCACCAGCTGCACGAACTTCGTGATCCACGACCCGCCCGTCGACGGGATGTTCAGCTCCCACGCCCCCGTCGCGTTGTTGTACGTCGGGTCCGCGTCCGAGAGGTCCGAGCCGATTTGCCACGACAGGTAGGCGCGCTCGCCCCTGGAGTTGTGCAGCCCGTCGTACACGGCCTGCGCGACTTCGACGTCCTGCGCGGTTACTGTGCCGTTTTGCTCCGGGCTCGTGATGGTTTGGCTGCCGTTCGTGGCGCGCTTGCTGAAGCCGAATCCGAGCGAGCTGCCGGTTTCCGCGGCGCAGTAGTAGGATTCGCCGATGATGGACTTCAGATCGAAGTTCAGCTTGCAGAGATCGGTCCGCGAGATGACGCCGTCGGTTCGCCCGTCGAGGGGGTCGCAGGCGGCTATTGTGGCGTTGACGATCTTGTCGAGGGCACAGGTCGGCGGGTAGTAGTCCAGAGTGTGTTCGATGGTGGCGGGGAAGATATGGTTGACTTGCTGTTCGCCCAGTCGAAAAGCTGGCGCGCCGGTGATGACTCCGTCGTATAGCTCGCCCCAACGTTGGACTTGACTCATACCCTCTCGGCCACCGTCGGAGCACCCTTCATAGTAGGTGTAGATCTTGGTGTCGTCAGAGACTCCATAGAATCCCTGAGTGAGCGGCTTGGCGATGGTCGTCATCTCCCCCAAAGCTTGGTATCCGAACATGTATGTCGCATCCCAATTAGTCGATCCATTACCGTAGAGCACCACCTCGTCATAAGAGTAGCTGAAGGCATTGTACCCGGCATCAGTAGCACCCGAGGCAGCACCATATTGGATTCCTCCTGTCGCATCACTGTTGAGCGAGTAACCTCCACCTCCGCCAACGTAGAACCGATTCTTAAATGCCGAGGGGTCTGGGAAAGCGTACTTGACAACTACCTTGTCACCCTTGCCAGTGTGGGTATACGACAGGGTGACATTGCAGTAAGTGAGAGTAGTAGAGGACCCAGACGTCATCCCGCCGCCGCTGGTAACATTGTAGAGAGGGCTGGCGGCAACCGAGGACGGGATGAGGTCGATGCCAAGCAAGGTCCCGTTCGCCGGTAGAGCCGCCTGCACGTTTTCAACTGTGCAGACGTCTGCGAGAGATGCAGCATTGACAGTTGCCGCCATGGCGGCAGCGAGAGATCGACGCATAGTAACGAAAGTCTAGGTTGGTAAGAAGAGAACGACTGACTGCGGAAGGGACGGTGGTGAAGGGGATGATCCAAACAATTGTTGAGAATGCATCAAGCAAATATATATATATCTATATCCCTATATACATACGTATATATCTGAGCCCTTGAAATGGCCGACATCGTGGCGTGGTCTGCTCCGATATCCAGAGTACGCCTCGCCATGTCAATGAGTTCTCACCCGACAGACGTGATATGAGTAAACAAGGGGGTACGTAAGCGGTCGATCGCCGCGTGGCTGCGGCGAAGAGTGGAGCATAGGGCCGAGCTCGTTCCCCTGATAATTCTAGATGAATAGGAAACGTCTTATGGAGTTGACAGCGGCACCTCAGTGCCGGGGTCCTGGCCAACGTCTTGATCGAGGAGAGATCTTCGCAAGGCTCTCAGCCCCGCCAGTTTTCAATGCGCCTTCGGCCATAGAATATGCACCGATCCCACTATGGCCTTCGTCGCGCGCCGCTTATTCGTTTGCTGCCGTTGCGCGTCAAGGCGAACAGGAGATGTGATGGGAGCCGTTCCTGAAGAGCTCCGGATCAGGCCAGAGATCTTGCAACTGTAAATTAACAATGCGTCATCAGGGGAAGACTGTACAGTGTTGGTCTGCTCATCGACATCAATTTCGGCCTCATTGGGCCAGGTCTGACAATGTAGTAGCTGTTATGTTGCAGCCAGTAATTGAGATCAGCTCCTTGGGAAAGACTACACTTAGGAAACAGTTCTATCTACATACCATAAACAGCCATAGCGACAATGGCCTGGTGTGATGAGGAGGGCATTGAACAAGAGGATAATAAACGGCCACGGATGAGATTGTAGGGCTTGTGACGGCCTTCTATGGATAGGTATGTTATTATATATAACAAGAATCACCGTTGCCTAAGATACCAACAACAACGATAAGTTAGATATTTTATGATTATCACTAACTATCTAATAAACGACAAGTTGTATATCTTGGCTGTATCAACTAGCCCAGTCAGGAATGATATGTTCAAATTTGGTTAGAACCGTACAATTAATAAGTCAGCCAATTGGAAGTGTGCCCGTCCTAACGAACTTCGCCCTCCTCCTATCGACTTTCGTTACAACTCATTTTATCCATTTCCATCTCATCGGGAATACGTTCATATTGCATGAGTTGACCACGGATTACGCCGCTAGAACAATTTCCGTTATTGACATCCCCACTCGATTAGTGCCATTTACTTGCCCATAATGGACAGCCGGATCGAAATGCGCTGTAGCGACAGCCTCGTCCGAAATGCCTCCGAATCTTCATCGCCAACACACTCTGAATATGATTATGGAGAGTTGGTCTTCTTACTCTTATCAGCGTTCAGTCTAACTCTCAGGCAGTGACGGAAAGCCGATTTAGTGCGTAGCTAGACGTCAGCCTAAATGCTTTGTATGCTACGATTTAGCCATGTGCGCCTCGAGCTCATGTGATTGCCCTCACTATATCACGGCACCTCTGCTTCAACTGCGATGTTCGGCACAATCTACCGACTGTCAGATATGTCATGCATTCTATGGTGCTCTGCGGCCCTTCGTGATCGATGCCGATGATAGTCTTTTGGACCAAGCTGTCTTAGTGGCTAGCGAGTGTCTTGACGGAGTTGACGGTTGTGATTTGATGGTAGTCCTAATAACGTGCGGGGCAGAACGTGGCACTCGTATTCTTAAGGATGCATTTGATGAGCAGAATGAGTTCACAGAAAAGAACTCTACTCAGCGGAACTGTTCCTTAGTCGAGATAAGTCGAGATAAGTCAGTTTTATGGAATATAATAAGGACATAGAGCACAGAGAAAACTGCCATGGTTCTGGACGCATATGAGGGTTCGATACCCGATTCAACCAATCCCAGATACCGCAGCTTCTAACTCAATAATCTGGGGTTGGATTACTGACTGTTTGGAAACCCACGATCTTTGCAAGCAGAGGGCGGCTAGTAAACCAGGCTTTGCGCCAGATCGTCTTATTCAGATAGAATCACCGGATCGAATTCGTCTCTCTATCAACCATCATCCTACAGTTGACTACCTACACGGCTTTAAGCTACTGCTGGGGAAGTCAAAATATATTTAGTACAACCGATGAGAATTATTCCAATCATCTTATACATATACCTTGGGCAGCGGTACCAGCAACGTTTCGAGAAGCAATCAAAATAACGCATATGCTTGGTTACGGATATATTTGGATCGACTCACTCTGTGTTATACAAAATAACGCGGACGATTTCGTCCTTCAATGCAGAAGTATGGGTGAAATATACACGAACGCAGTTGTAGTTATATCTGCAGACGCTGCGCAAATTGTACACACAGGCTTTCTTCATCTAAGAGACCATGCTTCGGTATTGGTTAGAATCCCTCTTTGGAAACGTGGACATCATGAGCAAGTTGACCTGCGAGATCGGGTGTTTGACGACGTCGACCGAGTATTCGCACAACCACACGTGTTGGGTACCACTCTTGATGGCCATGACTCCTTCTACTCGAATCCGGTTTCAGCTAGAGGCTGGTGCTTCCAGGAGCAGCTCTTAGCTTCCCGGGTTGTGCATTTCACCAAGCATGAGATATATTGGGAATGCGGGAGCTGCTCTACATGTGAGTGCGGACAGGTTGGCTGGGAGGGATTTTCGGGAATACCGGTCCTGCTGTCACGATATACGAACGATTTGAAACGATTTCCTTCGGGTTTAGTGCCAAGCCTAAGTGAATTCGTATTCTGGTGGCGTATAGTTGAAATATATTCGAACCGGAAGTTCACCATCTTTAACGCTCCCTCATAAAAGTAATTAACTAGGTGACTAGGGAATATCAGCAACTACTAAGATCAAGGGTCACAATAATCAACACTCTAGTCGGCTATGGTTGGTTAGAATCAATATCCAAGATGGTGGTCATTTATGTGCCCTATATGACGAAATAAAAAACCACTGCTCTACCGAACCCTTCGGTAAAGTAGTATTTCAACAGTATATACATTATCCAAAAAAAAAAAAAAATTGTCATGTCATATGTGCAAGAAGTCTCTCCTATATACAACCCCCCTGCTCGTCAACGACCTAAGCGCCAATGACACCGCCAGCTCCAGGACCGCCCAGGTAGAAGTAGCTCCCCCAGCTGCCGCCGGAGCTCCAGGTAGGGAGGATGTTGTAGCGGGAAGTGTCGCTGACGACGAGCTGGTCCGCGCCGTTGTAGTCGGCGTAGTTGCCGTCGTTGTTGACGTAGACGATGTTGTGGATGTAGGCGGACTTGCCGAAGCCGGTGGTCGGGAACTCGCCACTGCCCATATCGGTTGTGGTCACGGCCGTCTCGCTGTTGTAGATCTCCCCGTAGAAGTCGATGACGTTGGAGTGGTCCGCCAGCGTGTCCGCCGCGTTGACGCCGCCCTGCGAGAACAGCGACGCCGGGTAGTACCCGATGTACCGGTCCAGGCACCACAGCCACCAGTTGCCGCCGCTGAGCGTGTACCCGATCTCCAGCTCGTACTGCGCGCCGCCGTCGGTCGACAGCGGCGAGAAGGCCACGCCGGGGTAGATGGACGAGTCGGTCTGCACCCAGCCCGCCGAGTCGCGGTTCCAGCCGCCGACGTTGTCGCCGTCGGCGCTGTAGCCGTTGGTCGTGAAGTAGCTGAAGAGATGGGGCGCGCTGACTTGGTTGGGGTAGTTGATCCACCCGGCCTCGACGGTCTGCGTCACGCCGCCGGTGCCGGCGTGGGCGGCGTTGGTGCGGATGACGGCCGTCTGGAGGAGCGAGAAGTCGGCGTTGTTCTGGGTGAAAGCCTTGAACAAGCTGAAGGTGCCCTTGCCGCCCTTGTTGTTGACAGTTTGGCCCGAGCTGGCGTACCAATGCTGACCAGCACTGCCATCGGCGGCAGAGTCTATCTTGGGCAAACTGCCATCATCCTGCTTGGTCGGGAGACGCTTCGTGGCCTTAGTGGCGCCGCTTGTCCGGGGAATTGGCACGGTACCGTTGGGGCCTTGGAGAGCCGCGTTGTCAGCAAGGAGAGCTCGAATAGTGTTGCTCTGAACGCTGCGTTTTGTGGCGGGAGCCGCAGGAGGGCTGGCGAGGTCGCCGTTGGTTTGCGACTCCGGCACGACCCAGTCGATAATCTGACCGTCGACCGTAGTCGTCGTCGCTACCACTTGGAGTCCATCCGCGCGAGCGCGGATCGGTGTGGCGGACGTTGTTTGGAAGACGGCGGCGAGGGCCGCGGCCTTGAGGATGGACAACTGCATAATAAAGAACGAGTTTTGGGAAGCAAAGAAAACTTCACAAGTTGGGCAGCAGGGTAGAAATCCTCGAGTTACCTCTTGAGCTGTAGAAGGAAATCTGGGCCTCCTCCCGAGGGAGGAGGTCGTATTTATCTATTCCCATGATCTCCTCAGACCCTCCGTTCTAGGATTCTAGGACAGGCCCCATGATGAGCTCCAGCCCACCCTTCGCTTCACGAGGAAGGTCTACTGTAACGGTACGTACATGTACCGGTATTAGTTGCACCCACTCAAGCTCGCGCTAATGATCCATCCATCGCCATCGCAGCAACGTTACCCTAGTTTTCCAAAGAAAGCCGAGCATAAGGCTACGCTAGCTTGCTCCTCACGGCCAGGATGCTTGGCAATGCTTTGGGGGCATAAGGGCTGAAGGCGTGGTAATGCGGCGGCGATGACATGCACTAAAGACTGGCAAGGCGCAGGGCGGATGTTTCGAAACAAGGGTAGATCGATTAATTGCTAGATCGTTTACTGCTTTGCCGCCGGGAATCTTGATAAGTTGATGCGGCGGGATCGGCTTACTTCAGAGCCATGAGCCGCTCTGACAGGAGCAGACATCGTTTATACATACTTGACAGATGGTGAGACGGCCTCAGAGAAGCCTCTCTACCCCGTCAGAGGTTGGCCCTATTGGCTCAGAAGATGCATCCCTTGCATGATGATTTAGCAACATATAACTGTCCACATATGCTGTAACAAGCTCTTGAGCAAACATAAGTTACTCAGTTCATTCTTACCAGGGGCGCATCAATAGAACTCATGGTATGTCCTGCGTATGCTCTACGCATGAGTGACTAGGTGGGCAATAAGAGACGCAGGGGTGCCGCTTGCGATAGTTAACTTCCTCTTTTAACATAGTACATCCCTATAGGTCCGAACTCTCGGATATTTGAGGATCTTAGGGCTCGTCGGTATACGTAGTATGCTAGGTTGTTGTCGTGGATGACAAGAAGGAGACGGTGGATTGGGAAGTTCATGCATAAGCTTAAACCCCTGGCATTTCCGTGGATGAAACGGGCATCCAAGGTATTAGTGTACTAAACTACCGTACCTGTAAGCTAAGATGTGTACTAACCTGTTTAATACTGGTCTCTGGCAGTAGCGCACGGTTCTTAAGTAGCCTGAAGCCATAGTTTTATTTTTGGACCACTGCTTAAGTAATTCATCAGCATCTCACAGGAGTTGAGGTATCATAACATGTGCGCATGAATGAGGTGCTTATTCCCCGTAACGTGTACTAAATCAACCCAGAAGAAGATAGTAAGATTTAGAGATTGAACTGTAGGTAAGGTTGCATGAGAAGCGGTGGTGGCGGTGATGTTGTAAATGTCATGAAGAAAGGCCTGCCTCCTTCGTCAATAATCCTTAAAAAATGCGTTCTGGTCATACGTAATCCTCTTTCAACGTCGAGATTGGTGTACCACCAATTTTGCGCTATTATAGTGCTCGTCCGATCAAAAGTTTAAAGAGATTTGGGCGCCGATTAGGAAGACTTAGTATCCCTAGTAGCCCTAATAGGCAAATTAACCTTACAAGGCAACAAGAGATGTGTAATTCAAACATCGGTCATTGAACAGGTTCATGTGGAGAGCCTTCTCCACAGATCGGCACTAATTCCCAGGTCCTTCCTTTATAGGAATTTCCAATAGGGTAGCATTTTCTGTAGAATCGCTTACATCTTTACTCTAGACGAATGGTAAAGGCGTAGGAGTATGTAAAATGTGTTGGGGAGGTGGTGTGGTGAATTTTGATAAGACTCTTTGTTGAACTTGCAGATACGAATTCGGGGAGGTCGTCGCCAATCCCCTAATTTAGTAGGTCGATGAGGTGACGATTAGGCATGCGGAATAACGTGGAGAGAAAAAATCTCTCACGGCATCATTTACGTTAATTAGCTTAAGAATTCCGAAAGATCATTGTGAGGCGCTAACAGCACAGTCCCCCTTCCTAAGTAATTTCCCACAGCTTCAATGTTGTATCAAGTTCTATTTACTAGAATAGGACGACGGTTATACTGGAAACTAATGATAGCACACATTAGAGTTGTCGATCCGGTTGAAACCGAGATCTTCGCGTGTTGATCATCTAGAGAATAACCCTGCTCCTCATCGACACCCAAAAGGTGCGACAGCGTGGAACTGTAGTGCTGGTCGATCCCAAGGTATTGTGCGGTGACCGTAGATTAGAAGTCATAGCATGTGTAAGCAGATCTATTGATCTAGTGATATACACAACGCGTCCCGTGCATACGCAGTATACTAGAGACAAGGATCGACGTCTTACGAGTTGCCGTCCGTCTGACCGATTTCTCTCGCCGCATCTGTGTGTAGGGTCATACCCACCCGTAATGGTGACATTTCCCTTTTGGTGCAGCCAGTACTGCTTAGTCTGAGTCAGCTCAGGGTCAGCTCAAAAATGCGTGTCTCGACATTTGGCTAAAAGTGCTCGCTAAGACTGATAGAATTGCATGTGATATTTTGTAGAATAATTTTTTGCGTAAAAACCGCGATGGTATTTTTTCTTCTTCGAAAGCTTGCGCAATACTGTCTCTTCCACTCAATGCGGCTCTCCAGCGCCGGCTCGTCCGGACCCGGAATCCGATCCACTCGGCGGTCAGTAGGTCCGGGTTATCACCAGTGAGTTTGGGGTTCGCCTGTTCGTTTACCCGTGACAAACCCATTTTGCAGAGCTAGTCGGTGTACTTTTGTAAGTTCGGTAAATCCTAGGCCACCGAGCCGCTCGATTGCCGGGTTCTGGCCTTGTTTCGTTGTCTGCGGCATCCGTATTCCTGACTAGCGGCTACATGCTAGGATCAGCCTCCCGTTATACGCTGGACACGCGAAGAGGTAGCCCAGAGATGTTAGCAGCGTGTCGTGGAGGTTATGTATCCATCGGTAGTTGACGATTGTGTGTTGGATGAGACCTGTGATGTAAACTTAGGGAGATAGGTAGATATTATCATGTCCTGGAGTGACTGTAAAGGACGTCCCGTTTAGCTTGAGCGTGGCGAATCATAGAGATGTGAAAATTCGGAGCTATTATACGATAACTAACTACCTACAGTCTGTAACGGTGACCGCACAATGAATATAGGATCTAAAAACTTGTTGAAAACTCGACTTTATTTTCTATAGCTATACGATAGAAGAAACGTAGGGGTAGAGGAAATAATAGGATGACTCAAATTTAACACTTAGTACCTACCTATACGCCTCAAGCTTTGGAGTGGTTGTGCCTATTATCATAGGTCTAACTTTTACATCTACGAATTATCATATATGAGGTTCACCTAGGAAAAAAGAAAAAAAAAAGAATACAAGACTAAGTTAATTACGTCTAATACAATATTACACATATATTAATCGACTGAACACGGGTAACATAAAGTGAAATTAGATACACGTGTATAAGGATATGTTTCATTTGATCGCAGTACTTACATATTCCTTAGATGGATATGCATATATCCCATTAGGCTCCGAGTGGATGTCTTGCTTCGGCCATGGCCACCTGTGTTTCAATGGGAACAATCATCAACTACATTTAACCTTACACTTGATTTTCATTTGCCAGGAAACTTTAACATATCTTGAACTAAGTTATCGGGCGTGTTTTTTTACTTGATCGGAGCGGCTGTCATAAGTGGGGGACCTTTTCCTTTTTACAACAATGATTTTGGACTACAGCCTCACATCATTCTAACAGTCAAACATCCATCACTCGCTTCTCACCAGCGCTTTCACATACCTTTAAGCATATCTTACCTCATCAAATCATATCTACGAAATAGCAGAATTCATTTAGTCTCTACTCTACAATAGCTTCCCTTCTGCTATCTCCATACCACCGCATTGGTGCTTAACGCCGACGCAATCATCCAAGATGGCGGACAAGCAGCAGAAGTACCGCCAGGAGATCCAGCAGATGATGTATGTCTCCGGCGAGCAGGCAGAGGTGGCGCCCGACACAACCGCCATGATCGAGGAGATCGTGCGGCAGCAGGTCATCGAGATGCTGCGGAACTGCACGGAGCTGGCGGCGCGTCGCGGGGCGCGCACCATCACCATCAACGACCTGATCTTCCAGATCCGCGACGACGCGCCCAAGGTGTCGCGGCTGCGGACGTTCCTGTCGTGGAAGGACGTGCGCAAGAGCGCCAAGGACTCGGACGAGAAGGGCGGCGACGCGGACCTGGGCGTGGCCGACGACGCGGCGGGCGGCGTGATGCCCGGCGGCGCCGGCCCGTCCGTCGAGGAGGCCGCCAAGAAGAACAAGAAGGCCAAGGTCAAGCTGCCCTGGGAGCCGCTGTCGTACTACAGCCAGGAGGTGCCCGAGTGCGAGGACGACGAGGACGAGGAGGAGGAGGAGATGAACTCGATCACGCTCGCGCGCCTGCAGAAGGCCGACGACCGCACGCGCGTCATGACGCGCGAGGAGTACGTCACCTGGTCCGAGTACCGGCAGGCGTCCTTCACGTACCGCAAGGGCAAGCGGTTCCGCGAGTGGGCGGGCTTCGGCATCGTGACGGACAGCAAGCCGTCGGACGACATCGTCGACATCCTAGGCTTCCTGACCTTCGAGATGGTGCAGACGCTGACCGAGGAGGCCATCAAGATCAAGGAGCACGAGGACCTCTGGAAGGAGCGCGGCAGCGGCGGCGACAATGCCGGGGGCGCGGGCGCAGGCACGGGCACCACCAAGAAGCGCAAGCTCGCCCAGGGCCTCTTCGACCCCCCCAGCGAGGGCAAGACCCCCGTCGAGACGAGACACATCCAGGAGGCCTTCCGCCGGCTACAGTCGCGCCCCAGGAAGTCGCGCGCCATGCTCAACGGCTCGAGGCTGCCGCAGCACACCGGCCTGAAGCTGATATAGAGGCCCTCTGGGGGAATACGAGTCGAGCGCCAGCTACGTGTTTTGCCTAGGTAGTCTATGTTGTAGCGCGCATGGGTGAAGTATGGAGTATATTTTTTTTTCTTTTTCTTTACAATCATGTTTCGAAATCATTGGGCTACGGACTGGAATGGCGTTTAGGGCTACTTATCATCGATTTTGCACCTTGAATTGAATGGGAAACATTATTCTCTGTTTGGCATCGGTATCACGAAGCGTGGGATGGAAGCAGGATGCCAGATCTGGCGGAGTCGGGTTCTGGACACCTGGCACTGCAGACAGTTTGGTTTATGTTGTTGTAGTGGGATATGGTAGTTGCATAACCGAGATTCTTATAGCATACAGACCTTGCGACATCTTTATTTTCCGCTACGTCTAATAAAAGATTCTTAAGCGTCACATCTATGATCGATGAATACTTGAAAATATGGCAGGCCACATCTTGCGCTTAATAATGGATAGCTAGGTATGGGTTAGTTGGCTGAGATAATTATATTTTACTTAGACTTTATAATACTTTAAAACCGGCATTAGAACCCAACGTTCTCAATTGGCTTTGACTATTTAGATTAACGATATCCCATCAAGTTAATCTTAACAACTTATATTGATTATCAAAGATGATTGTGTAAGTCCCTGACTATCAACCAAAATAGCCTTTCCATAACATAAAACTCATTCGAGAATTCGCGTCTACATATCCATGATACACCTCCACTCAAAACAACAAAATTTTCAAATATCACCGCCGCTCATGATCCAGCTCATATACAATAACTAGGAAATAGCTTACAACAGCCTTAGTTACCAAGCAGTCTATTGAATCTTGAACATCTCCGATAATGAAGATACGTTTTGAGGAAATGCAGCACATGTAACAACTGCGCGAAAAACGAAACTCAATACGATGTCCGAGAAGAAGTCATGAGAACCCTGCTATAAAATTATGGTATTTAGAGCTCATCAACTCGGCGGCTGTGGTTGGCGATGAGAATGTACTCAGGGATCAGAACGGCGACCCAGACGAGAGAGAGAGCAATGCCGATGAAGAAGACTTTGACGTAGAGCTTGATGAGGCGGATCCATGAGGCACGCGAAAAGCTCTTCCAGGCGTCGACCATGCTGACGTAGCCTTTGCCACCAACGATAGCTGGTTCGACCTTACCGCCGAATGAACGGTCGAAAGGGACAATGGTGTCATTCTCCTCGGGGAGGAATGAAGCCTGGACGCGGGTCAAGACAACCTGGGAAGGGATGACGAGGAAGACTTGCACGGCGAGGCCAGCGAGCAGGACGAGGATTCCCTTCCAGGCGTCATCCTTGTTGTACTGAGGTAGGTTATTGGGCTGATCGGGCTTCCAGAAGTTCATGTGCAGCAGAGTGGCAAGGCCGCGAGGTAGGAAGGTGGAGAGCTCAGTAGCCAGGACGAAGAGAAGAATAGGCAGGGCGGTAGCTTTGAAGGCCCGCTTGAAGGGAGGGAATCGCTGCCAGAAGTACTTGGGGCTCGGGGTGGAGATGACGATGTGTGTCCAAGCGGCATATGGCTGGGCGACAACAATGGCGACTAGGGGTGCGGTAAGGAGCGTGGGTATCCCAAGGCCAATGAAGATGCCGGCAAAAATGGTCATCACGAAGCTCAAGAAGAGGTAGACGGCATAGCCACGGAACAGAGATCGCCAGCCGGCAATGGCGTAGACGGCACGGTGAGTGCTGCGAAGGGATGAGGTGACAACGGGAGTCCCGGATACAGCGGCGGCGTCGGCGGTGGGAAAGCCGTCTTCGGCAATGGACTGGCCATCCTCGTTGAGAGAGACGGGGTCGTAGGCCGGAGGCGAGGGGTCCTCGACGATGGCGAGGGTCGGGTAGAGGAGTTGGAAGGTGTAAGAGACCTGTGCCTGGTTAGCCTTGGCGGCCACTTATACATCCATGGGCCTCTCATGGAACAATGCCATGAATCATTCATGGCCGTGACGTGTTGAGCTTGAGACGGGCTGCTGATACTTACAATCAAGAACAGCGGCAGGAAGACGACGAGGTCGGCAGCGAAGACGCCCCAAGCCCAGCCTGGCATCTGGTAGCCGTCCATCGAGGCCGTGCCCCGCTTGTAGAGCGTTGTCGCGATATCGCGATACATGGTGACGTTGAGTCCGACTAAGCGGATTGGAATCTTCGGACTACTGGTGAAGAGAATACAGCGAATATGGAAAGGAAATAACGATAGAAAGAAGGACAGATGAAAAGGTATGTGTTGACGATCACAAATAAAAAAGAACAACAGTGAAAGAAGCGAGGACGAGAGAAGGAAGAGAAAGGGAATTACCAACAGTTGTAGTAGAGGAGAAGCGAAGCGAATCGCCGTGAGGCGAGACGGTTGCCTGTCAGCAAGAAGGATCACTAACCCAGCGTGGTGTAAGTACCTTAGGTACCTACTCAGTAGGGAGGTACTTACTACCCTCATACGAATACCTAGCACGCTACCTGAGTAGGAACTTACTTAAAGTACCTAAGTACTTCGTATCTGGGTGGGGTACCTACATACTGCGTAGGGTAGGATAGTAGCATTTTTGGGGGCCCTAGCCTGAAGCTGCAGGCAGATGGGCTGTGACTGCTAGTGCATCATCCCTTAATCCTTGACCTAGGTACTTACACTACGTGCTGCGTATTCAGTACGCCACGGTCTTGGCAAACCCTCAGGTTCCTATTGGCTCGTTTACCCAGCTATAGCCCCATAGAGGTGTAGCTCCGGAGTCCTACGGGGCGAAACGCCAGGCAACGGTCGCATAGCCTCATCGAGCCCCTCTTATTTGATACCTATCCTCAAGAGGCATACTGTGAGGTCACCTCCAGTGCACGTTTACATGTGCAGCCGAAATATGCAAATGAATAGACACCTAACCCAGTCTAGGTGTCTTTACTTAGGTAACTAGCGACCTTCGGCGCCTAGTGTACACTACAGCTATAGCCCGGCTATTTATGGCACAATCTGCTATGAGCACGCAAACCACCGGTACCCCTACTACGATCAATTGTTTGGCGGCCAAACAGCGTAGCTGAGCCCAGAGCTGCGGGACCGTTAGTGCCATCGCTACATCATGTCAGGCATGCCCGCTCCGTCAATCCCGAACCTCCTCACTCTCCGGGCTTCGAGGGGTGGCTCCGGAGCTCGGGGCCGAACGAGGGGCCGGGGTGGCACCCCATCCTCAGGCCCAGGTACCGCGTCATCGTCGCCCAGCCACGACGCCACCATCCAGGGCACCGACACCGATGCCGCCGTGTCGCGCATGAGCGCCGTGGACCTGGGCTACTTGGACGATGAGTACGCTCGCTATTTCGTGCAGATGCCTGTCGTCGGCGCCGCCGTGAGGAGACTACCTATCATTAATCGAGGTGAGATGGCTCGAGAAGCCTCTAGTCTACGGGCGGGGGTGATGCTGAGGCTTTGAGCAGGGACCTACACGCGGACTACCGCCCTCGACAGGCTGATTGAGGCCTTCTTATCTGCTACCGAGGGCCAGGAGCGCCAGATCGTTTCCCTTGGCGCGGGAACCGACACGCGGGCCTTCCGGCTCTTTAAGGGCGGGAACCAGAGCAAACTCATTTATCACGAGATTGATTTTCCCACCGTTAGCGACAGGAAATACCACCTTGTCAAAACTACGGCCGCGCTGAGAGCTGTGATCCAGAAGGTCGATGTTTTACATCAGACTCATACGTGGTGCGACGAAGAGCTCCCGCATGCTAGTCAGTATTGGTGTCATGGGTTAGATCTAAGGGACCTGTCGAAACCAAACCTGATACAGTTGGCTTTGGCGGGACTACGGACAGACATACCGACCTTACTAATCTCAGAGTGCTGCCTGTGCTACCTAGAGGTGGCCGAGGCGTCCAAGGTCATACAGTACTTCACAGACCGGATACCTTATCTTTCATTGGTCTTATATGAGGCAATTCATCCCAATGATCCCTTCGGGAGGCAGATGGTATCTAACCTCGCGGCCCGACGCATAAGGATGCCGACGTTAGAGGAATACACTGGTACCGAAACACAGGAAGCTCGCTTACGAGACGCGGGTTTTGACTACGTGCATAGCCTGACGATAGAACGTATATGGGAGGACTGGATTTCCCCGGGGGAAAAAGAGAGGGTAGACAACCTGGAGGGTCTTGATGAGGTTGAGGAATGGAGTCTTCTGGCGGACCATTACTCGGTATCCTGGGGCTGGAGGGGGATAAGCTTGGATCACTGGAGATTAAATCCGAGCTGAGCCTCACATAATTAGGTCTTACTGCGAGACTACTTGGTATGTAGGTTATGATCATCCTATGACACGCCCGTGGTGGTGCCAATAAACCTGCCCCCATGGTGTTTCGGGATGTAACGCCCTCCAACCTACGAGATTGATGCTCTCTTAGCTACCACTAGCGAGAGTCTTATGACGCTGCCTAGAATTCATCATGGCACCACGGCGTGCGAATGTGCATTCCAAGCTACATTGCTTTTTTTTTTAGCTCATCTTCGAGAACCATACAAAATCCCTCCAGCTTGCGAGCCTTTGTGGTCTATCATAATTCTGCAGTATAACTGTCTAATGTGGTCCAAGTCAATTCTAAGTTGTGTAATAGCAGTTGTCTGTTCAGAGCATTGTGGGGTTTCTTAAGGCGGTCAACCACTCGGGAAGCACTCGGGATATCATGCTCTCTCAGAGGTAACACCGATCTCGAAGATCCCACTTATCGGGAAGCACAAACGCAGTATCTTATGGATAATTGCTGGCCACTGCATTTTCATAGTCCGGATACAGGGATATTCTGCCGGCGTTGGTGCGGGGCTGGGGAGAGATCCGATGGCGTATGAACGCCGTTGGGATGCGAGGAAGAAAGGCATTAAGACACGGGTTGACGAGAACTCTATAGGTAACGGCGTTACTGTAAAGAGAACCAGTCGGTCATGTATTGATAATAAAGGGGTAAATTTTATGTCTCAGGTGAAATTGGAGTAGGCTCTTGTCCGGGTGTTCTACTTACATATACAACACCATTTATGCTACTTACTTCATATTCCAGCTGTCATTACTTCGAATGAGTTCGCATCGGTAATTAGTAGAATTTTATTGGCACCTGTATTACCTAGTACCTCAGATGTTGCTGCACCAAATCTCATCCTGTCTATGCTATAGAACAGCACTGTTATACTACGGGTTCATCCCCAATTAAGTACCTAATATTGAGACACTGACTTCTCCATCCTTACCCCCAGAAATTCAGTAACCAAACCATGCGCTAACGGACCCCTAGATAACAAGTTAAACTGAAAGACTGGGATACTGTCCTAGTTATAGAGTTACACTAATTTTTCTTGATTATCCAGTGCTCTCCTTCATCCCTCGTTACCCCAGCTGAATCGTAGCTCTAGGCGTATATGAAAAAAACATGACCATCTATAAAACCATCATGGACAGGCAGACAGGGCAATATTCAAACCGCCTCACTAGCCTTTATAGGCTTCTCTTCACTAACTAGGTCACTCTGTTTAGAAGTGATGAGCTGAATAGAGGACGGCTAATTGTGTTAAAACTGGGAATAGCCCTTGTAAAATCCTCTAAGGTGTCTTGACTGACCCAGCCCAAAACTAAAATATGGCGCTTAATCTTCACTTCCATCTTCACTTCCATCTTCACTTCCATCTTCACTTCCATCTTCACTTCCATCTTCACTTCCATCTTCACTTCCATCTTCTACCATCTTAACTAGCTCGTGAACATTCACCAAACAAATTGCGCCGATATCATAACAGTATTCACAAATATAAAAGCCTCCAGCTTGACAAATACTACAATTATAATAGGTTCCCCGATTGGCAATGTCCAACGTACATATATCGCACCGCCGCCTACTTAGTGATTTGGTTGGACGTGTGGGCATGTTGGTGTTGAATGTGTCTAGGGTTATTCCACGCCTAAAAGCGGCATCTGAAATACTTCGAAGAATGCTGGGAGTATTGGCCCACGATGCAACTGACCGTCCGAAGTTGTCTCTTGAATTTATGTCGATGTCTGGGTATGCGAGAAGACGCGCTATCAGATCGATATGGCTGTGCCGAACTGCAATAGACAGCGATGTCGAACCAAAAAGGTCCTTTGAATCAAGAGGGACAGGGCTTTTTTGAACAACAAGCTCAAACATTCTCACATCCCCCGATATTGCCACGTAGTGAAGAAGAGTGCGACCCACACTGTTGCTTATGTTTAGGTTAGCACCGGCTGCTAACATATGTTCGAGAAGTAATTTAGCAACATTAGAATGGCCATTGGAACATGACATAGTTAATGGCGTTGAACCATTAGGTAACGTTGCATGTATATTGGCTCCTTTCTCAAGAAGTAGCTTTACAACATCAAAATGGCCTTCAAAAGACGACAAAGCTAATGGCGTCCAACCGTCAGGTGGCATCTCATGTATGTTAGCTCCTTTCTCAAGAAGTAGCTTTACAACATCAAAATGGCCTTCAAAAGACGACAAAGCTAATGGCGTCCAATCTTTAGGTATTGTTGTTGCATGTATATTAGCTCCTTTCTCAAGAAGTAGCTTTACAACATTAAAATGGCCTTCAAAAGACGACAAAGCTAATGGCGTCCAACCGTCAGGTGGCATCTCATGTATGTTAGCTCCTTTCTCAAGAAGTAGCTTTACAAC
>MU400650.1:0-34801 GCA_022578965.1 Xylaria sp. FL1777 | reverse complement strand
ACATCAAAATGGCCTTTGGAAGACGATAAAGCTAATGCTGTCCAATTGTCAATTAATGTTGTTGCATGTATATTGGCTCCTTTCTCAAGAAGTAGCTTTACAACATCAAAATGGCCTTTGGAAGACGCCAAAGCTAATGGCGTTGAACCATTAGGTAACGTTGCATGTATATTGGCTCCTTTCTCAAGAAGTAGCTTTACAACATCAAAATGGCCTTTGGAAGACGCCAAAGCTAATGCTGTCCAATCGTCAAATACTTTTTCGTTTACGTTAGCCCCTTTTGTGAGAAGTGCCTTTACAACTAACGCATGGCCATTTAATGATGCAACACTCAACGGTGTTGCTTCTGAGTTGTGGCTTGGTGCGTCCAACGATGCTCCACGTTCAAGAAGCAGTCTTACTACTTCATCATGGCCTTTGCCTGATGTAATGTATAATGGGGTGTTTCTTACTTCCAGCGCCTGTGAACCTTCTAGAAACCGTTTTTTTAGCATTGGAATCATGTGGATCGGTGCAAAAGTTCGCCTACCTGTATTGGCCCCTCTCTGGAGTAGAACAATTGATGCTTCAGTATGGCCAGCACTTGCTGCTAAGTATAAAGGTGTATGTTGATCAATATCTAGTGCATGCATATCCGCCCCCCTTTCCAAAAGCAACTGTAATCCTGCGGTATGGCCATGTGCCGCTGCATAATGTAAAGGTGTCCCTCTAATATTGGTCAGTGCATGTATCTGTGCTCCTTTTTCTAAAAGCAACTGTAATAATTCAGTATGGTCTTTGATTGCTGCCAAGTGCAAAGGCGTCCGTCCTGTATTACGTTCTGGGGCTTGGGGGTCCGCTCCGTAGTTAAGGAGCAGTTTTGCTACTTCGACATGTCCAAAATATGTAGCAACATATAGGGGAGACTGTCCGTTTTTGTTTGGAATGTTTGCATTTGCCCCTTTCTCTAAGAGGTGTTCTACATGCGACACATGCCCCTTCGAGGAAGCAACGAGTAATGCTGTTTGTTTTGTAGAGTAGGCATAGTTCGTCTCCGTCCAAGTATCTTGAGCGAGATAATCAACCGTTTCAATAAGTCCGAGTAGCGTTGCATAAATTACCCGATTTGCGACTTCTATTGCTTCATCGTGGTAGTGCCGCTGCGGGGTGGCAGGATCATAAATGCCAACCTGCTTTCGCCACAGCTCCCACTTCGGATTCGAAGGCCTGAAAAAGGCATTAATCAGCTGAAAAACGCCCTGTGAATTGCTCACTCCACGCTTTATGTGACGGTGCCATGACCATCCCGCGTACGTTCGGAAAGCATGAATGGCAGCACTGTTGCTTTCTGCCGGCTGTTCCTCCTTCCACGTTTGGCCGCAGTCCAAATAACGTAGACAGGCAATTGCTAAGAGGTTATTTTGGATAGACTCATTCGAAGATCTGAGTTGCTCATTTGAGATTAGATCAGCTGTATGGGCAGGCATCTGACAAAGGATATATTGCCTAACCGAGAAATGAGTCAGATGGATGGTAGAATTACACAACTGCGAACTCGGTTTTGCCTGTGTCTCGATAAGCGAGCCACATAGTTCTAGTATCTCCGTTCTGACGTAAACCTCGTCAATGGAGTCAGGTAGCTCCTCATAATCGATCTCGTCGCCTTCTCCATCTGGAATGAGCAAGCACTCAGTCATCTCGAGAACAGTTAGGGGGCGGACTGCGAACGTAGCCCATTTCAAGATCGCGAAGGCGCGACTCCGGCTGGTAACTTCAAGACGTTGGATTCTTTCCCAGTTGCGGTCATAAATGTGATCAAGCTTGTTCGGAGCCTGGTCAATTGCTCGTTGCAGCTGTTTTAGATTCTTGCCACCTCGTAAGTCGTCCTCCAACAGCTTGATGGCTAAAAACATCGACTCGCATCGATGTACTAGCCTATGTGCGAGCTCTTCTCGTTGTTCCTCGCTTTTGTTTCCCAACTTCCGATCCACAATGCTTTGTGAGAAAGCACTCGCATCGGCTTTGACGTCTTCTGGGCGGATTTGCAATTCAGCAAAGTGCCTTTTCGTTCTATCACCATCATTGCTCAACCCCTCCCGAATTCTAAGATCGTTGCGACTTATAATTAGAAGCTGTGACCTTGATTTTGATATCACCTCAGTGGTCAAGCTGAGAAACTCGTGTAGAGAACTCGTATGATCTGAATCGGCCATGTCCCTCTCTACAACGCACTCGTCAAGGCCATCCACAAAAAAGGCATATGGGGGTAGTTTATCGACAAGGGTGCTAAAGAGATCTTTGACAGCAGTTCTGGATGCTATACGTCCTTCAGTAGATTCCCATTTCTCCTGGATGAGATCGAATGCATGCTTGCTGTGACCTAACAGTTGCGAGATCCACGACCTCATGACAACAAAGGGATCCGCTCGACCCTCTATTTCGGAGGAGAAGAAGAAGTATGCGATTTGCGCTTGGGAGTTTTTTGGTGTATGCTCAATGAGCGTTGCACAAAGAATCGTTTTCCCGTACCCAGCAGGTCCATTAACCCACAAGGTTTTCGAACCTTGTGCTGAAAACGACTGCCATTGCTGGACCTCGGGTCGGCCAAGGATCCATTGACAAGTACCATGTAATCTTTTGCGCGTACAGTCCTCGTAGGTTCGTTGCGTATCGGGAGCATCAAGCCAACTGCATAGTTCGTTCCGAATCTCATCTTAATATAATTAGTACGTTTCGATGTAAAGATGGGAGATTTAAAGTCCTACTGTGAATTTGTTTCTCTAAGTCAATCAGAACTTTCTGTACGTCATGCTCCCATGAAGCACCCCCTGCTAGAAAGTAAATATTGTTGGTACAAGGTAAAACAGGAGCGATCAGTTAGAGGCATACCATTGGAAGCAGTTGCTGTTCCTTGATTGTTTTCAATAGCCAGCGGACTCCCGTCTGTTGCCTGACTGGGTGTAATCAGGTCATATAGCTTCTGAACTAAAGTGTCAAATGTCGCGACTAGTGATAAGGCTCGCGCCTTGTCTCGCAGGGCCCACCTGAGCCTATCCCTTCGCGATGCAGTACTCTGTAACTTCTCGAACTGAATAGGTCCACCGGGGACGATGTTGCTGTTCTCGGGCAGCGGAGGAGCCGAATCACGGAAAATACCCAAATGTGGCGCGAAATATTTGGCATCATCTTCAATGTTTTGAATATTATGCAAAATCAGGCCGATTGCGGATTGGATCGCAGGGTCATCAAGGGCTGGATGATACTTGCTTTCCCGCTTGCCATCGACAATGCCCACGAGTTGACCCCACCGTCGGAATCGTACCCGGTCGGCGACAAAACGAGCTCTGATAGAGCCCGACTCGAAGCCGAAGTCCTTGTAAGAACTCCAGCTTTCGACCAGATCAAGACAGGTACTGAACAGGCTAGCAAGCCCTATGACGCCGATGGCTAAGCCGGCAGCTTCCATAACGGGCCATTAATTGGTTCGAAGCAAATGAGACATCTCGTAGAGTATGAGGGGAGGAGCATTGAAAGGAAAAGAGAGAAAAAGATCGAGGGCTTTTTCTTGCGCAATGGCAGTGCCGACACGACGCTGGTGCGCGCAAGAAAAAGCCACCGCACCGCCCCCGCCTCCAAACCACGAGGAGGCATGCGTGTGCCTTCTGAATACCTACTGGCCCAGAACATTGTAATTGCTACGTAGGGTCAGATCTGTACTCAAAAAGGTGCATGTCTGAGGGAAGGCTCCGGCTGAGAGGTACAGGCACTGAAGAACTACCTAGTATTGCTTCAAGGTTCCTAAGGTCCGTGCACAGCAACTGTCGCACGGTGTACATGGTTGCCTGTGCTGCCTTGAAGCCACAATGCGCTGGAGATGTTTTGATAGGTGCAAACACCCGAACACATCATCCAGGCACACTCAGTGATACTTGCAACGCAACCAAGGGTCAGCATTGGAGCAATCAAAAGTCTCATGTTGCGAGACCGCCTCGCAATACGCCTCAAGCCCGTCTTCGCACGAGATGCTCCCGACCGTATCCGCGGCCGGCCCCGTGTAGGAGCACTCCTCATGCCCCGTCAGGCTGAACGTCGCCAGTGACGTCGGGTACTTGTCGGTCTTGGCCTTGCTGTCCGCTTTGTTATAGACGTTTGGGTTCGTCTTGGCGTCGCAGACCTCGGCGTTCGCCTCCTTGTCGGCTTCGAAGGACTTGGCCTCCCAGTACCTGGTGTCGAGGGAGCTGCCTCGGTTTACTACTAGGATCTCGCGACCGTAGATCTCGAGAACGTAGGGTGATGGTGTTGGGGACGGTGTGTTCTTAGTTGTTGTCGTAGTTATGGTACCCCCCGTTGTAGTCGTGGTCTGCATGGTCGTTGTGGTTGTGGTGCTTGGGTTGTTGACATTGGGAACTACCGAGGGTCTATCGGGATTGATCTTGCCCCCGTCATCAACCCAGCCCACTCCACTGCCGTCGATGCCACCTATGCCGACGTTTCCACCACTCGCACTTCCTTTACCGAGATCTTCGCTGACGGTTCTGCCATCGCTGCCGGGGATCTCTTCTACATCCCAATCGTTCTGGATGTAGTAAGGACATGACTCTTCTTCTTCCTCCTCCTCCTCCTCTTCTTCGTCATTGTCGTCTGGGTCGCCAGGATCATCGCTTCCCCCGCCATCTGCGGGCGGTGGTCCCGGAGGAGGGCCTATTGGATTGGGTCAGTTGCTTGAGTAGATATCAAATTACCCAGAATGCAGAGGGCGATATAGAAGAGTGACTTATCAGGTTTGGGGATTATACCCGGCAGCTTCGGCTTACCGCCGCAGGCAAAAAGGCAGCTGCCATGAGAAGGCCAGGGTATAGGAATGGGAGGAAAGTGGATGGTCCTGTCACTGTCTTCCCCGGAAGGTCTGGTAGTCCACGGCGGAATTGGGATCTCGGTCTGATCGGAGTCTGGTGTTATGATGACAATTACTCCCGTTGTGGTCGTCGTGGCAGATCCTGTTGGGGGAGTGTAAGTCGTAGTGATCGTTGACCCGGCACTGCCAGTCGTGGTAATCGTGGTAATTCCAGTCGGCGGGGGCAAGATGGTGGTCGTGCTGCCTTCCGAATTGGTAGTAGTGATGCCACCAGTGGGTATTGTTCCCCAAGTTATGGGGTTGATGGTGTAGGTAGCATTTATTAACAACGGAGGTGTCACGGTATGGGCTTGTCCGCCCCAAGACGTCGTGAATGGAGGCGGCTGGAGGACCGGATATGTGAGGGGAGGTAGGATGAAGACGCACGGCGAGTGATATGCTGCTGTGATTGGATTCTCAGCACCAACGGTTGCTCCGGCCTCCCACCAAAACGAGGTAGGTAGCGTGATTGTCTGGCCTGGCAAGTTATCATCCGCGCTTCCATCTCCATTGCCAATGTCTGCCGTATCTGCCTGTAGAAGAAATGCGTTGAAAGAGGACGTGTTGCTCATCTTGTTGTGGAACTTCAGAGCGGGAACAAGAGTTCCTGCCGCCGTCACCATTTCTTTTGTGTCAACTGTGACTAGACTGAATATGAAGAATCGCGAATTTGTCTTAAGTGATACTATATGGTCTTGACAGTCGATGAGACTGAGACATGACTGGTCGTATTTCTTGAACCAGCTATAAAGGCCGGCACCGTAGATCACATCTTCCGATTGCTCGACGCGGAGGCCCCATGAAAAAGCTCAAGTGGACGATCCCGCGGCGCAATCAGAGAACGACGGATCGCCATTGAACTGCCCAACGACGCCAGGGAAAGGAGCTGGTTGTCAGAGGTTATTGTCCCGGAGTGAATGGGTAGCCCTAGCGGTCACATAGCAGGTAGGTAGTAAAGGGGTCAGTAGCCGGTACGTAGGTCAATTGGCCCCTAGCCTTCCCAATGGTAGTTGGTGGGAATAGCCCATATATATACACCAATCCCACTATATAGACCCTAGGGGTCTATATGTGACTATATCACCTGACACTGGTGCCGTAGGAGCCACCTGATAGTATGGCGACTCGGTCTGGATCATCCCCATGTATAGGTTACGAGCACCGTAGAGTTGATATTCTACTGCAGATCAAAGACTTAGCAACTGCAAAGTAGGGCGAGACAGCCGCACTGTCAAAATAAGTCAGTAGGCGCCTTCGTACCGAGTGTTGGATATTGTAAAATCTGAATTTCTCACAAAGCATAACTGGACATCAACAAAGCCAATTGTTTTGGTTGATGTGAAATTACAAGGCAAAGATGGGTTGAACAAAAGAGTTGATGCTTTAATGGCACCTCTGGAGAGGAAAACAAGCTACAAAGCAAATATCCAATCTTCATCGTATTTAAACGGGCAAGCGAACGGCCAAAATACCTTCGTACTCAACACAAGAACAAGAAAAATAACATAAACAACTTACCAACAACTATTCGAACCATGTCTGATATTAAAGCTAAAGACGAGTTTTCTGGTGTTCGTGTCCCTTCTGGGATTATTCTTCCTGGAAATTGTATTATAAAGCTCGATGAGTATGGACTGCCTGCTAGCCCAAACATCACACACACGGCGAAGCATTTCTGCCTGTGCCGTGACCGGGATCACGAATTTATTATTAAGTACCTAATTATGTGGCAAGCCAAGTTCTCGGAAGAGTTGCAACTAGACAAGCTCACAGCTACAACTATGGTCTGTCGCTTGATTGAAGAGTGGAACTTGAGAATCCCACGATGGCTTGAGCCCAATGTCCAGCAGTTGGCACAACTCCTCAAGAGCCAACAAGGACAGTAAGTCGAGCTGGTTGTACGTAAATGTACGATAAGTCTAGAATAGCATAACTCGCGAATAATATTTCACCCTAGAGAAACACTTGCAGGCAACTGGAATCGCTATTTTAATTCTTGATATTTCGTTTCATAATTGATCATCATGCCTGTAATAAAAATGTTAATAACGTAATCAAACCATAATAACTACCTTGTGTATGATGGTTTGATCCTTATCAAGACATCTAGTGCGCGACGCTTGCCCTTTCCTTGCACCCAGTTATACATACACAATAAAGTCAGTAATACCTACACAGTTATTAACTACCTTGAATATAAATTTAATAAAAGTTAGCTAATAAGTGCATGAATTTAAAGACTCCGGGGTTACTAGACTTGCATAGCTACCGTGCGGCTATGCAACCTGCTATTTTCTAGTCAAATCATGACCGGAAGCATCTCGTTGGCTCTAAGTTTGCGCTCGAATATGCCAATATGCGAAGGGTCAAAAGAGAACAAAGAAGCTACAGTGGCTTTCTCTTAAATGTACCCAGTGAGATCGAATGATTTTTTTAATTAGAAAATGATGTACCATTACAAAAAATGGATAACCTAGCATATGACGTATACAACGTGGTGTAGGTTATCTGTCTCATTTCATTTTCCTAATTCATCTTCCTAATTCATCTAGAAGCCGGACACCAGCGAGTTCGACATGTGAGGATTCCGAGCCAGCGCCATTCCTATCTTGTGTTTATCACAACTTAGCTGTGGGACTGATCACGATTAATCACAGTAGCCCGCCAGTGTATCGCAATGGCTCTCTCACCAGATATCCCTGAGAACGTTTATAACAGGCAAATTCAACGGGAAGTCATTCAAAAGAAACCTTATACGGGCTTAACCTAGAACTCGGCACACGGTAGAAACTTTATGTTCGGTAAGCCAGTTGATACGCCGGATGACGAACATAAGCTAGGATGTTTTATGGTCAAGGTCGGTGAGGTCCAAACAGATGCTTAATTATAATAATATTAATAAGAAGACGCCATGCAACCCACAACATAATCTAAACTATAGCTCATTGACTTTGGTCGGGGAACACTATGGTTTTTTTTTCCCTGAGGGAGCTAATGCGAGTTTCCTAGACGTCTACAGATAACGTGGAAGAGTATGGTAGTAGGAAGAACATGTTTGCTGCAGCTCAGGTAGGTCTTTTGCTGTAAAGGTTTCCCTCGTAGTCTTCTGACCCAAAAGCCAGGATATATTAATGAGATTATGCTGCATCGACACCTCTGGGGACGCTCGATTTAAAATCAATAGCCACACAGTTCAGTATTCCTGGGTAGACGCGTCAGGTGTTCATCATACACTACCAACCCGAGCACCCGAAGTTTTAAGGAATAACAAAATTATCGATCCACAGCTGCGACATCTTCTAGTGAGATTCATGTGAGTAGCTCTCAGGTCATTCCTGCTTGATTTGGTGGCCTCTGAGGCACGAAGGCTCCCATGGTATATCTTTCAAGCTTCACGCAGGTTTGAACGGTTCACATATCACGCTTAAAAACAGCCATTACTGACCCTGAGGTTGATAGGGCGCATCCTTGGCATTTGAAGCGATCTTTGAAAGACGTTTTCGCTGAGACAGAGAAAGCCGTCAAGGATAAGGGCCCCAATGACCCGGGACTTCTGACAGAAGATGAACGGTTGAATTCGGGTAAGAGCATGCATGTTATGACGAAGCGCGATCTGTGCCTCACTGCAAAGTCCAGCTCTTTTGCTAAAAGCCACATTTTTAGTATATTCTTATGAGGGGCGCGAAGGAGACAAGGGTATGTTGTTTCCGATGCCAGTCTGTATTATGGCTTCGGCCTTGGTGATGCATAGGACAATTACAGTTTGCTATTGAGATAATCTTATTAAATCAGGGACATACCATTATAAACCCCGTCTGAAGTAATAGGCTCTCATTTGTGTCTACGCCGCTAATTGTCACACGGCCAAAATCACCCGTGGCCATATGACGTACCTATTGTAGCAGAGATCTTATCAGTATTTAGTTCTAGGCTCTTTGCATAACTCATACGAACATAATAGTATAACAAAACTCAAATATATCAATGATCGCCCGGTACTTAAATGAACTATACACTCCTTGCTTGCCTAGGCAAGTTAGATCAAATACCGTAACCGGGATCTACTATTTCATGCGAGTGCTATTTCTATCCGCCCGCCATGGTAATTACTTAGAGGTGTCTAACTACATGTATGCAATCCCGGCTCCCAATAGATCACAGCAACGTCAAACCAACTGCGCCGTCTCAAAGTTCATACACTACTCGCAGCACTGACAACCTCGTGGTCCGGTTTATCCGAGGCACATTTATTGCCTATATCCGGTATGGTATATAAGCACTATGCAATTAGTATGCTAACACGCATACAACGCTAATATTATTGGTCGAGTTAAAAGGGGAGTTTCTCCTCGTGCTCCGACTAGGTAGTAAATCAGATACACAAAAAGTTGCTTCCAACGCTGGAGTCGAATAATCATGACATCAGTCTACTCGTTACTTTTACTTCTGGTTGTCTTGCTAGTTTGCGCTCGCCTGTTAACCAACTGGCTGCATTTGAGGAAAGCTCCAGGCCCAGTCTTAGCTGGAGCGACCGATCTGTGGCGAGCGTACCAGCAATACAACGGCCAGCTCAGAGGCAGAATATTGGATCTACACGCTCAGCATGGGCCGATAGTCCGCTATGGGGTCCGGAGTATCAGCATCAATGACCCAGAGGTCATCAGTGTTGTATATGGGAGTCGAGCAGGCTTCACTACGGCAAGGCTTACAGACTCTTTTCTTCGAATTCACCCATGCTCATCATCAAGTAGGCGTATTCGTACGACGTTCTTATAGGAATCCAGAATGGGAAAGAAGTGCCGAGTCTTGTCAGTACTCGGGATGAAACGCAGCATGCTGCCCTTCGTCGGTCCGTTGCCAATGCTTTCACACCGACTGCATCTTTGGACTATGAAAGCTCGATAGATGCCACGATTGAAGAGCTTCTTATGGCAATCGGCAAAAAGAGAACGTTCGACCTGTCTTCGATGATTTTGTGGTACACTATGGATGCCGCCGGGCGATTTTCGTTTGGTGAACCCATAGGCTGCTTGGCGGCCGAGGGTGATGTGGGAGGCTCCATTCAACTGATTCGTGATCGGTTCAACCATTGGGGCTGGTGGTCAGCGGTGCCTGGACTGGAGCGGCTCATATTTCGCAATCCCGTTTCCATACGCCAGAAGAGAGCGCCGTCCAGCATGGCAGCCGCAGCTGTCTCTAAGCTGAAAGCCAGATCCCTTCAAGCGGAGGATGATCATGGCCACATGGATCTTCTACAGAAGTTCCTTAGGGCCAGCAAAGATCATCCGAAAATACTACATACCGCTGGTATAGTCGGCATGCTGATGTCCACAATATCGGGTGCTGGTGACACCACAGCGACGACGATAACCGCTGCTTTGTTTCAATTGCTCCAGAACCCAAGCCATTTGAACAAGCTTGAATCTGAACTTGTCGGGTTGCCTGAGATTCCTGCTTACTCAGATGTGAGCAAACTACCATATCTTAATGCCGTCATTAAGGAGAGCATGCGCACTTTCTCGAGTGCAACTTGGCCAATGGAGCGTCTTGTCCCAGCAGGAGGCGTTACCATTGCAGGAATGTTCTTCCCGGAGGGTACGAGTGTGGGCTGTCTACCCTCCGCTATTCACCAGAACACAAAGATCTACGGCGAAGATGCACATGTTTTCCGTCCGGATCGTTGGCTTACACCTGATCGTGAGCGACTCAGACTAATGGAAGCCGCACACATGGGTTTCAGCCGAGGCCGGAGAGTCTGCTTAGGACAAAGTATTGCAGTTATGCAAATGAAAAAGGTCATAGCAGCGCTGGTCATGAAATACAAGGTTCGTAGAACAGGTTGCGGTATTCCCAGACAATGCGATCTGCTGACTCTTTGTATTAGTTGTCTTTACTCGATCCCGAAACCATCATGGACGCTGACTTTTCACCTGCAGTGGCTTGCTTGAAGCCACTTCATGTAATTTCGCAGACCAAATAGCGGGATGACTTGGCTGCGTGATTGTAGAGTGTTATATTCATTTTACGACGGATTAATATAAATTACTCTAAAAACTATTTACCCTTCCCCAGAACGTCAGTCTCTCTATTACCTCCGGTAGAGGACAGTAATAAACTAGGATTTAACTAAATCTACTACCACTTTGATGGCATTGCAGACACCTAAGCTCGTCTTAGTGTAGCATCAGTCAATGACCTCGGTGTTATATTTCCTAGTGTATGTCTTCACTCACATCTCTTATCTTGCTTCTGAACCCAGTTGTTACTAATATTTAACTTACATCTTATCAACCTCTAGGTCAACTGCCATCTTCTAACTCTATTTTCGGGTATTTTATCAGTGGCCATGTAGGTAAGTAGGTTGTAGATATGGCTCACTTGAGTGGTCAATTATTTCCTGAAACTCTTCCCCCCCGAATATCTAGGGGAACGGCCCATATATATACACACAATCCACCAAAGCCACTCATATAGGATAGATGTGATTAGATGTGACCACATCCCCTGACACTCCCAGACTAACAAAACCCTTCTACTCCCTCTCAACAAGCCAGTCGAAGTCGATCTCTCAGAAACTCTCTAAGCCCCGTATCCAACGACGCCGAGAAGGCCAAGAAAACAAGCATGTTCGAAGTCTGCGGGGGAGGGACGGTGCAGAAGTCCGGTATGACCTCGACGCTGCGGAGGCCCCTCAAGCGGACGACGTCGCCGATCCAATGCAGCGTGTCGTGGCGGATGTCAACCAGCAGCGCTACGTCCCTGCCTGAGAGCTCATGCGGGCCATCTGTCTCCCTCTCCCGCTCCCACTCCCACTTGCGCTCATCCGCCAGACGGCCCGCCTGCACGACGAGGCGGAGGTGTTCCACGGAGGCGTGGTCGCGGAGGTAAGTGCACACTAGAAAACAATGATTGAGCCTCCGAAGGTAAGGGGTAGACATAGACATAGAGATCCCCATCTCGATCCCATTTACAGAAACCCTAAGACGAAAATGAAAGGGTGAGATAAAAGGGGGAAGGGGGAAAGGGGAAAGGGGGAAGCATCCTCAAGGGAAAAAAAAAAAAAAAAAGGAGAGAGAGAGAGAGAGAGAGAGAGACTTACTGCTGCGCCACTCACACCGATCGCTCCAGCAATCATACAGCCACGGCCCCTTCTTATACAGCGCGACGCGCGTCACGAGGCGGCGGGTGGCGGGCGAGAGGTCGGAGAGGAAGGGCATGACGGCCTCGACGTCGCAGCCGAAGTCGAAGGTGTGGGCGCCGTAGACGAGGCCCGCGGTCTCGGCGTACACGGCGCGGCTGACGCGCATCAGGGCCGCGCAGATGCGCGCCCCCTTGTTCACCATGCGGTACGTCGTCTCGACGCAGCGGCGGTTGATGGAGCGGTCGATGACGTGGTAGCGGGTGCGTGTCTGGGCGGGCTTTGGGGGGGTGCTGGTGTTGTTGTTGTCGGGGTGTTCCCTGTACTGGGCGCATTGGTTGCATGCTGGATGATGGGGGAACGGAGTGTCTGATTCGGCGTTTCTGATCGAGATTGTTTTTGCTGTCGTCCTTTTATGCTTTGCGTTGCTTTTGGTGCCGGTGCCTGAGTTTGGGTTCCCCTCCGTATCGGTGCTGAGATCTGCATCCCCTGCATCGAAGAGATATGCATAAATCATCAGACGCAGCTCGCATGGCAGGCCGGTAAAGGGAGAGTCCATTATGATCGGATGAAATAAAACTGTGTTATAGTTTGAATGTTCGGCTGTCGTGATATACCACTTTACACATGGGCGAATGACACGACAGCTGAGAGCTCAACAGCTATGAGTAACGAACACGGTATAAACACAAGAAAAAGCAACAACTCTTAGGAAGCCGGCTTGAGTTTCGATTCTCCTATGCCAAGGATAGGAGGAATGAATTGAGGAAACAGAATGTTATGCACACTCTCTCATTCTTATGTGAGCAGCTGTCTGCCGTGGAGCAGACCAGCAAGGTTGTTGCCATCAAGGTCCTCATCCCATCATTTCCCCAGGAAACAAAGCCGCTAGCCTGGACTGACTCGAAGAAGACAAGTGAACCTCTATACAACTCGAATCTCATAACGACAACAAGGCGAGCGACGCGCTAGTCGAAGTCTGAAAATTCATCGCTGTGTTTGTTGATAGGTCAATCCTCCGCCCAACAGTTTTAAGCTGTAGTGGTGAGTTTGTGGCACGGGACACGCCCCTTTTATCAGCATCATTAAGCAATTGATGAAAAGTAAAGTGAGGTGAATGAAGAATGCACAAATTGCTTAGAGGATACACTGATTGAAATAACATAAAATCGGGACAGAATGACATGAAGGGGGAGAGAAAGATTGTTATGAATATAGTGGTGATTATTGTGTAAATAGGTGAGTGACGTTGACGTATCTTACCAATGGTGATGATCTGCCTGAGTTGAAACACCACAACTAAAGACCCCTCTAGTCTAGGAGAACGTACTGCCTCAAATAAATAAATGAATAAATATAAGATTCCATGCCGAAGCTAAAGAAATATGAAACGAAAAGCTGCAAATATTAAACCTTTAGGAGCGTTGACTAAATGTGAATTGACACCAAATAGACGCTAACCTCACCAATACCTATGGAAAACTACAAACCTCCTGGGTCACTAATTCACACATAACCGAAAGAATGTACAATCATGAGTGTTTCCTAGTCTTCCAATGCCACGCCCCTGGTCCGGTATTACGAGTAGAATATGGACATATATAAGATCGAGCCGATTCGCATCAAACAATCGGGGGGAAGTCGATGTGTTTGTCTTATTTTTTTTTCACAGAAATTCCAACCCACAAACCAATCAACCACAGTTCTACCTACATACCAATTGCCATCAAAAGGGGAGGAAATGAGCAGGTAGGCCTGTAATGACAACCACCGGAACGCCAAGCCATGCAATCAGTCCGTCGGCCCAGTCAAGTCGGCCTACAGCTTCTTCGGGTCGTCATCTAATTATAAACAAGGAAATCGCGTTTGCGCGTGTACTCTATGCATGAAGAAAAAGACCGTGCATATGTTACTCATACCGCGACGAGGGTCGTAGCGGCGGAGTTGATAATTTCAGCTGTCTTGTCGATGATAGACTGCGCAAGCGGCCAATCCTCTGCCTCAATTACATCCCGAATTGCGGGGAAGTATGCTTCGTCATCCTCGAACCAGAGCTGTGGACCGAAGATGACATGCTTGAATTGGGTGCGGTTTGGTATCTGTCCATTGTCAAATGTATTAGCGTACTGTATCAACATGGATGAAGAAAGAGGACATACACCACCGCCGGGTTCAAGATCGAGTAGGTTTGTCTCAAAAGTAGACATGCGATTGTTATAATCAAGTCGCCGGACACCCAAGCCTGCGGGTTCCCATCCATTCGCTGCGATGAGGTTCTGTTCCCAATATGGCTCCCACTTCTCAAACTGCTTGACAGATCTTTCAACATGCATGATTGCGTGGTTGATGGGAGTTAAGTCGATCTTTTGGTTATCACCCTGGGTGATACCCTTCTTATTAGCCCATTGCCATAGGTTATTATTAAAGAGGCCCAAGCTGGAAGCATAATTGCCCAAATCAAGCGGCAAAATCGGTCTATCAGCAAGCTCTATAATGAGAAGTGCGAGCACTTGGGCAAGCAGACCGTGATACACGAAATCCCGATCACCAATTGATTCCATCCATTGGAAGTTGTCGTAAGAAGAGTGGGACGGGTGTGCTTCACCGTCGAAGCGAATATCCAGTGAACTAGTCCCCGCCATATCCTGAAAGGCAACATAGTCGCTGTCGGATCCCAGAGGCTCGAGATCGGCTTGTCTCTGCTTCCATAAGTCAATTAGAGTTGCATTAGCAACGGGATCGAATACCCTTTCGATGACTTTTGTTACTAATCTGTGGAACATGGGAGAGCCAGCAGCATGGAAATCTCGGCCAGAAACAGCACCATCCAAATTAATGTAGGCGAAGGCCTGGTTTTGGAGAACATCGAGATTCTTTTCGACAAACTCGGTACTCCCTATCATATTATACTCTTCGGCATCCCAGCTCATGAACTCGATGGAGCGGCGAGGGCGCCAGCCTTTAGCTGCTAGCTCGCTGAAAACGCGCGCAACTTCGAGCATGATGGCCGTACCAGAATTGGGTTCCGAGGCTCCAAAAGCCCATGCATCGCGATGGTTGCCGATGATGATAGATTTCTCGCCTTGCTCGATGCCGTCGATCTTAGCGTAAATATTCCAGATCTTTTGCTTCTCATTGTCGTCCTGGTCGTTCTTGAGACGTACGATGGGCGATGATGAATTGCCAGACCACCATTTCACATCCGGAACACCCCCTCTCCAGTTCTCTGGGCTTGGCTCACCAAAACCCTCAATATGCTGTAGCAACACCTGTGCATCCCGCCAGGCAATTGGCAAGCTTGGTATGTGAACGAGCCCTTTGGTCTGGTCTAGTTTCATACGGGGATTCTCCTCCTTGCTCTCCCAACCGGGGGTGAGCACATCGCCAATGACCCAGTTGGACAGACTTACAGAGCCCCTCTCGACGCCATCAGCCGGCATAAACCGTCCCTTCGGCGCGGGTTCACCTTTGACAAAACCGTCGTCAGCAGGATCGCTGTAGACAATACACCCGATAAATCCTGCCATCTCTGCTGCCTTAACTTTCAGCGCAAGATTACTCTGTGTGCCGTGGTTACGAACAAGTGCGATGGCGCCTTTGGTATCGATGCCCTTGTCTGCAAGCATCTTGAAGTCTTTGCGAGAGCCATAATTCGCATAAATCAGCGGGCCCTTGACATCGCCGGACTGTGAATGGCCGTGAAAGGCGTATGTCTGGCGGCCTGCGGTTTCTACGCCCACTTCATTCTCTTCCAAAGAGGCGGTCCAGATCGGCTTCTCCCCATCCGAGGTCATGATCTCGATAACTCGGCCGTCTTTCTTGGGATAATTCAAGTAAACATAGTATTCATCGACGGCGACTTGGTCAAAACCGTGAGTCGTGAAGCTGTTGTGCACATCCATGGCAAGCGCATAATCTCCTTCGGTGCCAGCGAGATGCGCAAAGCTGGTAAAGTGCCTTAGTGACTGCTTTATCTGTTCGGATTCGATGCGTAGCTGGACGAATTGTCGAACGGCCTCGGGGTCAAACATCTGGCCGTTGATACGCCGGGACATGGTGGCGAACAGGTCGCTCACGAAGAGGATATAAATGGTGCCGAAGATGGCGAAGAGAGCAAGCAGCCTGCCGATGACTACCGCCACGTCGCGACCGTTCATGGCCAGGGTAGGGAAGCGCCATCTCGTTCTCGTCTGGCTCGTTTCGCCGCTCTCGCCGTCATCGTCGTCGTTCGCATTATCTGACTGGCGAGGGAGTCGAACGGTCAGCCGCGGCAAACGCCACCGCCATTTCCATCGTGGTAACGAGAAGCGTGACAAGCTTATTCGTTTTGTCCAAGATGACGTGCTCTCATTCGAATCGCTGAGAGGATCTTCTATCTCCAACTCCTGCATCTCACGCCGCACCTGGGCTGCTTCGTCTGCATCACTATCGTCGTTGCCATCTTCGAGGCTCCAATCTGACCCTTCATCATCGGTTTCGACGTGTGGCGGCCGGTAGCCTGCGGGTGCCCTCCTCGGCGGATCGAGCGCTCTGTTATGGTGGAGAAGAGACTGGGCCTCGGTCTCATGATCGGGTCTGGTGTCTGCGTGAGTCGGCGACGGCGACGGCGGCCAGGGCGATCTGGAAGACGATGCATCGGTAGCGGTGGCTTCCTCGTACGATGGTATTGGCGGCGCCGGCTCGTAGCGGGACTTCTCGGACGGCATTGCGTAATAATATCAGGAATAACTCAATGCAGGTACATTAAAGCCAGCACATCGGAGCAGCCAGAGGGGGGGTGCTGGTGAAAGTGCAAATGAAAACGAAAACGCCAGTAGTATTAGGTGAAATACAGGGCCCAAGCAGGAGTCTGGGAGCGAATGAGCAAGTACGAGAGATGAGGTCGACACGACACGGCTCGGCTCGGCTCGACAACGAAGGAGTGGATGGATCTACAGCGGAAAGGAGAAGGAAAGCGAACAGGAGCTGCTAAACAGGCACATCGGTCTAGGCAGCGTGAGCGTGAGCGTGGGCTACGGACGTATTCGGCATTGACACGGATGAGAGAGCGGAAGTGGTGCCGGAAGTGATGTCGGAAGTGATATAGCTTTAGGGTATCGAGGTCGGTGAGACAAAAAAATACAAAGGCGAACTTGCCGGCGTTCGAGGATTCGGTCGTTTGTTGTTGGCAGATCGACCACTGTCGCCTACAAGTATGCTTTTACAGCATTTGAGTTATTGCGTGAGAAGTGAGACATAAGACAGGCCTAGTCTGATCTTGTACATGTATGGAGCCGGGTGGCTAATGCGTCCTAAATACCTAAGACAATGTACCTACAGGCTACCGCTTATCTAGTAGGTATACCTACCCTGTACTTAGGTAGGTAGGCTCTGGGTTACACTGTAACGTGAGAGTAATAGTAAGGTATGGCCAACCCCAACGTATATTTACATCCGCAACTCCATTTCACGATTATAAAGGCTAGAATAGCCTCTCTGTCTTTCTATTCTAACATTGCTATAACTTCTTATTCAATATTCAGAGCCGTTGGCTAAGTAGGTAACGTTATAATATTAACTACCTAATGTGAGAGTAGAGCATATCAATACCGCTAACCCAGGTCTAGCGCAGCAGATGATGAGCAGTCAAGTTAGGTAAGTTACTGATGTTGCACCAGATGCAACAAACCTTTAGTAATGGACATAGAACTCGCCGTAATGGCAGGCAGCCGGTAGCAGGGCCTTATTAGTTGGGATATGTGTACGGTAGGTAAGTAAGTAGGCGGTGATAGTAAGAGTAAATGACATGATAAAGTTACACCCAAAGTATCAGTTTCGAGTATAGAACAATCAAAGAGCAATATCGTAGTATATATCCAAGCCATGTACTTCGTAGATAGGCCACTAAGCAAACGTAAGTGCTCATATACCATCGCTTTCGAGCCAACGTCTGATGCATAGTAAGCAAGGCGCGGCCAAGCACATATCCTACAATGAAAGCCACCCTCGTCGGAGCGTCGGGAACAATGTTCTACTACCGGGAGACAAAGCTAGCCGGTATTTCCAACCTGCCAGTTTCATCGGGAAATACCTAGTCGAAATCCATTTCTCCGAAAGTCTCAGGCGCATGGCTTGGGATGTCTGTCCTTTATATGTGAGAAGTAGATAATGCCAAGGCTACGATTCCCCAAGGCTCAGCTCACCACCTACATATGCAGTAGGTACATACTTAGTATACATGTATACTCTTCTTGGACTAACCTTAGATAGTCTAGTCTAGATAGCAATTATCTACGCAGTATGTACAGATAGGGCTGTAACTACACTGCATACGCAATCAATCCGCAGCACCGCCTCACTCAGGGGCACCTCCTTACCAATAGTAGGTACCTACCTCTAAGAGCCTCCAAGCAAACACATTCATTCAATATCGGCATTATTTGCTCGCCTATCGGCTTATAACGGTTCAGCGCCATCTCCTTAGAATACACTTAAAATACGTAATGTAGGTAATTGACTGCTTTTCTTTTCACATTCATATCGCCATACAGTTTCAGGTATAAATGGGGAATTATACCTATCATTAACAGCCACCGTCCTCCCTCTGTTTCAACTCCGGCCAGACTATTAGCAGGTCAATGTCCCAAATCTTTCGAGATATACATATGTACACAAGAATGTCTGTCATCACTCTTCCGGCTCCTCGTTGCTGCTCAAGGTTCATAACACACCAACGTACATGCGCCCAAAATCACGGATTTCTGACTTGAGTAACGGCATCCGGGCATTGTCTTCTTGTTCGACTCACACAATAGGCTCCAATTGCTCCGTGCGCAGTTCGCCTGTCTGATTATTTCGGAGGGTACAATATTATGCCCTCGTATTGTCTTCCGGCAATGTTCTCGAGAGTATGCCTGAAATGTCTTTTGCTGCTTTCAATACTGGCTGAATCCTGCTGGTTCGTGCCGAGATTTGAGTGTATCAACTCAATTAGTCCATTGATATACTTGGTTGTGACCTGAGTTTTGTCAGTCTTGTTATCATCATCTCAAGCAACGATACGGCTCTTACAGCTTCATTGGCTTGGTCGAAGTAGTAGACATAACGGTCAAGAATTTCCACGAATAGCTCGATAGAGGTAGCCTGTTCCATACAAGAATCTGCTACTCTGAGCGCTCGCTGTAGGCACTCAAGGACTCTCTTCCCATCACGATAGAGCTAGTACTTTGTTAGTAATTCTTTCTGGGCCAGTAAAAGACCATAGAGGTGGGGTATCCTTACGTCTTCATCAGACTCCTCGCTTGCGGGAATCGATGTAGCCCACCACAGGTGGCTCGCCAAATATACCGCTCGGCATTGGTCTGGCTTCCGAAGCAGCTTGCTTCCATGCAATGCGCACTTAGTAATCAGGGTATCGTAATTCTCTTTGCCGAAGTTCCTCGTTTGGTGCAGAGCACTAGCAATAACACAGACAGCCTGAAATTGCGCCTTCGAATCGGAAATAGCCTCTTCATACACCGTGAACGCCTGGGCAAAATACTCGTACGCGACCTCCTCAGAACCGATCATATCTGCCGTCTGTCCACAGGCAGTGAAAAGACGAAGAGCCAATTCGGCCGCACCAGAGCCATTGACTCTCGTGTAAAGCGATGAGATGGATGAGTGCATGAACTTGAACAAAGCGCTCGATTGAGTTTCCCAGTTATCGTCGTAGTGCTCGCGTGCCTTATAACGACGCGCTAGTTTCATACCAGCTGTAATGAGAGGGGGAGTCGTCGTCCGGATGCGCTCGTTTCCTTCGGCGTACGCCTTACGTGCGATCTGAAGAAGACGAAACTGCGTATCGTTGTCTTCACCATTCAGCAAGTGGATAATCCTCGCGAGCCAACCTTGTTCCTCCATTGTTTCGTCCGTCTCCATGGCACGGCGCTGAGGACCGCCTGGATATCCCGACGGCTGCTGCGTACCTTCCTTGATCAAGACTTTTAGAACTTCCAAAACATTTTCTAGCTGTGTCGTCGTTGAGATAGCAATCTGGTCTCGTAGCAGGCTCCTGGCGACTTCGCCGGCGACTGCCCTTCTCGTAGGATAAGTCTGAGACTGGACAAGTGGGACGTATGTTGGGAGAGATAGAGCGGTGAAGAGGGATGCATATCTCTTCAAAGGGGCTTGAAGAAGAGCGAGTAGACTGTGCTGGGCAGGAGGGGAATGAAGGTCGGGGCTATTGGCGTGTTCTTTAACTTTACGGTTAGCATATTCGAAAATCTGGTCAACATAATCTAGTCGGGTAGGGTAGATGTTGAGAGCTAGGTTTGTCAAGGAGACGAGTAAAGCAATTGTGTCCTGAATGGGCAAGTGCTGCGCACTAACGAGGTTATTAACCTGTTCAAAGAAAATCTCGTAGAGCTTGACGTCTTGTGGAATAGCACGATCAGCTTCAGATGCTGGTGTAGATTGTTCTTGCTCGCTGTCAACAGCAGTAGTTTCAGTCTCGGCAACTGAGGGCGCTGCTTCTGAATCTGCAGGGGTAGCTTCGGCATCTTTGGTAGATTCCCCATTGGATTGATCGCCATTGGTTTCGGTGGCCGGTTCCGTCGGGGCAGGTTTGGATTCCTGCTGTTCTTTCCCTAGTCGGATCTTCTCGAGCAAATCAGCCAGTGCCTCCTCTTCCAGCTTCGCCTTGTCTCCTGTGACATTTTGTTGCGACTCTCGTTCAGCGTAGGCAGAAAGTCTGTCCATGAGCCCGATGACAATTGCTTTCACATTGACATGGGGATTCAATCGCGAGACGGCGCCAAGGAATTGATCGAGAGTGTGTAGATGGAACTCGTCGGGGAAGACCTGGGTGATAATCTCCAACAGGTATTCCTGGGCTAGGACATCCCGGCATTGGACGACTTGTTCCAGTAGGGGACCTAAGATGCCGTTTTTGTAGGATTCTAGGTCGACCAATTGGCTCAGTCGCACAATATTACTACCAACGAGCTGCTGCAGTTCCTTGCGCTCCCTTGTGCGTTGCTCCCGTTCTCTCGAGTGACCCTGGTGTTGTAACCGCACCCAAAGCTTGTTCATCTCGACAAAATTCGTCAGGATGAAGCTGATAGAGTCTTGGAGATTCCCTTCTAAACCGTCGCTATCGCCGGTGGGCAGATAATCTCTCGCCTGGCCAGAGAGGTAGTAGCGAAGGAATAGGCCGCGGATAGGATGTTGGACACCACGGGTCATATCCATCATGTCCTTCATGAGCTCCTTCACGGGGGCATCGGGGACCGACATGTAGGCGGTGCCGACGGTGATCATGAGGTAGAGGCGCGGGACAATGTTGCCGGCATACTGGACCAGTTCGTAGAGGTCGGCGAGGTGGTTGTGAGGGTGGTTCTCCTTGAGATGAACGGACAGGTAGCGCAGAGCATCGAAAACAGCCATGTAGAGCTCGTAGTATTGCTTGGGGCCGAGGCTGCTGGTGCGCAGCTCGGAGACGAGGGTCGAGCTACATGAAGGCGAGCAGAGTTAGCCAGGTGCCTCGCGTGACGGGACTGACGTAAGGCAGCACGAGGCGTGTGTTTCCGTGAACGTACCAGCACTTGAGGGCGTCCATGAGCTTGCCGGGCGTCTCCAGACACTTGCGCATGAGCGCCGTCTGCTGGCGAACGGCAACCAGAGCATCTTCGAGCAGCCGGGCCTGGTCCTCAGGCGGAACCGGAGTGGTGGACATGGCCACAGAGATAGGCAGACGCCGAGCCGGGGGCGGAAGGGAGATGGAGTGTCGAGCGAAGTGACAGTGACGAATTGCAAGTGCGCGCGCAGTCTTCAGACAGATGTCTCACGGGTCATCGGATCGGATCGAGCAATGACCGCGGGCGGGTGCGGTTCATCTGTGGTGAGTGTAGGTGTGTTCGAGGTAGGGATACAAGAGAAGGGAGATATAACGGTATAACAGGAGAGGCGTTGAGCAAACAGAAGATCCAGGGCATAGGTAGGTAGGTAGGTACTTACCTAGGTACCTACAAAGTTCATGTACTGTAGGTCGCTAGTGAGGCTGGACAAGGTGCCTACCTTGTTCAGTAGTGTACACATTAGCTCCCCTAGTCGAAGCAGTACACTATATCTACCTACCTAGGTAGATAATAGCTAGCCCATGCTGAAGCCACAAAACCTGCTGCGCCACATCTTACTTGGTACAAAGTATTTGCTACCTATAATACTATGAAAACCGATCTAAGCAGCATCTTGAAAAGTCTTACAGGACATCATGTTGCAAGGGAATCTAAAATCTTACATATATACTAGGTAGCCATCACTTGTTCTCCAAAAGTTTTCTTGTTAAGCGGTATAAACCCAGCACGACCCCTCCGAAGTCTTCTGAACACTTATATCGTGCTGGTAGATTTTATTTCACCGGCTGAGGATCGAGTTAAAAATGATCCAATTCGAATACACGCTTAGAAACCCTGACCGTGTTCTAACCATCGCCTTCGGGGAAGCAACTCCCGAACAGATAGTCGGATGTCGCCGACTTGAGGCGGCTGAGTTTGGCAAGCCACTGACTCAGGAAGACTATGTGGAAGGAGACCATTATTTAGCACAGAAGCCTTTGGTCAGGGATGGGGGGTGGCGCGTGTGGTGCTTGTCACTCGCTCATGACCCAACTGAGGTTCTCACGACCTGCAAGACGATTCCCAGGGAGCTCTTTGTCCGCGATGTTTCGGGCACTACTCGACAGAAGGCGTACTGTATCGCGACTGTCGCCACGGATCCTCGATATCGAGGCCAAGGGCTGGCATCACGGCTCCTGGAATACGTCGGTGCATGGCTAGATGGCCCTGGTAATGCTGTTGCTAGTGTCCTTCATACTAGCATAGGAGATGTTAGTATCTCATCCAATGTTCGATGTAGTTACAATTTGATACTGATATCATAGAGCAGTTTTATGACCGTAGGGGGTGGAAGAAACTGCCCGCTTATCTTTCATTGCTGTCGTGGCCAGCAGATTCCTTGCCCTTAGTGAATCGGCCTCGGCTGCCAGAGACGCGTCCAGTATCAAGCGCTGAAATACCAGAGCTTTGCAAGCGGGACGTAAGAGATGTCGAAAACTATCTCGAGAAGCTTACACCCGGGCCCAACGAATCCCACGTGTCTGTACTTCCGACTGCTAATCTTATAACCTGGCTTCACGACCGAAGCGACTTCATGGGTGCGAAGATCAGAGGAGCGCCACCACCAAGTCACGGGACCATTTGTGAAGGTGCCGACAGTTGGCTTTACTGGGTTCACGATTTCCGCAAGGACCAACTAGCAGTTCAAAGAGTCCGAGTCCCTGCTGAAACGAGCCAGATCCACTGCGATGCAGTCGTAGCTATGCTTTTGGATGCCATTGAAGAAGCTTGTACGTGGAAGCTGCCCAGAGTCATTATCTGGGATCCTAGTCCGGAGTTGCTTAGCGCGATGCAGGTGCTGCAAGAAAAATTTAACATCAGGTCAGAAACTACTGCGAGACAAATTATGAGTGTTCCTTCGTTTAGGTGGAGGCACGCAGACGAAGAAAACAAGACTATCATTCATTTCAACGAGTTTTACACCTGGAGTTGAAGTTATCAAGATCCCAGTTTGAGTGATCATTTGGATTTGCATCTCTGGTTAGTGTCAATACTGCATATTCAGTCAATATAGTAAATAACTCCATCTTAAAACATTGAGTTTTGATCTATATACTCTACAGTTATCTCCAAGAACAGGAAGTCATTCTATATAATCCTGAATTTGTCGCGTGGAGAGAAGATGACTCTCTATCTCATGTAGTTAAGGGCTGGACCTCTCTAGCTCTAGTCATGAGCTCATTCGGCACGAAGAAGCGTACGTATTGTTTATCTGTCAACGCGGAGAGATTGACAGAACAAACCCACGAACTATCATGTGAGTCAAGAAACCGCGTATCCGTATCCCTCAACGGTGAAACTCGGAAGTTGGGAACTGTTCATACTGAGATGTTGTGAAGCCGCTTATGCGGCTTAATGTCCGACGAGATCGCATTAGGTGGAAGCTTTGGCTTGATCGTAGATATGCTCTGCTACATAAGACTATAATGCAGAGTGGTCGAGGGGTTCTACATAGGTTAAACCACCGTTAAGTAAGCCAGTAAGGATCCAATCCCTCTAAAAACTCAATATCTACATTAACGAAGCTCTTCCAGAGATCGAACTCGCGAAACCACGGCTTGGTCTGGATGGCAAACGTGACAGCCGTCGCACAGCGAAGCAGATCGAGCTGGTCGAGGCCCATGACGAGAACGACGTCGTCGCGGTGGGCGACGCGCTCGCCGAGCTGCTTCTTGACGAGATCGATGCGGATTTTGATGTTGTTGTACATGCTCCACTCGGACCCGAGCATGTCCTTGGGGATGAAGTTCCACCGCCACGAGCGCGCGGTGCAGTCCAAGAACGCGGTGCCCATCCGGTTGTGGTCGCCCAGCATCGCCGGGTAGAAGTGCGGCGCCGACCAGAGGCGGAGCACTGCGAAGCGGGCTTGGGGGTTCGTCGCTGCGAAGTCTCGCGCCAGCGGGAGAAGTAACGGGAAATCGTGGGGATGCACCATGCCCGGCCAGTGCGACGGGTAATTGGCTGCGTTTTGTCGATCGGCGTAGTCGATGAACAAGTCCATCTTGTCGGGACGGTGTGGCTCCGTGTTGGCGACGGCGAAGCCGGGGCAGACTCGGGGAGAGTTTTGCATGAGCGCAGGGGAAATGATGCCAGCGAGGTACACTAAGATGACATCAGGATTTGGCTAATCGAGAGGTTACAGGTAAGTAGGTGGATGAATAGAGTCTGCTTACATTTTGCGAGGATGGGCCGAATAGCGACGCTCCACTGGACCGGAAAAACATCCGCATAAAAGGTTCTGGCCTCCCTGGCTTTGGTCACGATGTCATTCCATTCTCTCCAGAACGCTTTTGGTCGGTACTTGAAACTCGTCTTGGTGCGAATGTCCGGCAAAGTCGAGGCGCGTTGACGTGGATCACGGAGGGGAGATTGCTGATATCTCAGGCCTTCTTCAGACGTGAAAAAGTCAGCCGCGGGTTGACACTGCTCGAGACCCGGAAAAAAAGTCGCCATGTATGCCCAGGCTTTCAGAATGTCTTGAGTGATAAATGGGTGTGGCCAGGGAGCTCTCGCATCCTGAGTGTAGTCGGTGTAGTCTGCTCTAACCCCGAGCCATTCTAATACCTCCAAGGCAAACCAAAGCCAAGCATCGCTACTATTAGTTCTTCGTTGATCCAAGATACCGTTGACAATAGCACACGTCTCTTCATATTTTCCTGGTGCGCCGGGCTCAAGGTCACCGGCATGGAATGCTTCTAGTAAAGCTGTAACATATTAGCATGTTGGCGCAAGAATAAATGATAGGGTATAATGAAATACCATCGCCACGATCTCTTTCCCCGACCATCATTTCATCTATGGTTTCCATGTTTATGGCGAACTCTTTGTCGCTTGGCCCCTTACGATTTTCCCGGTAGACAAATCTAATAGTCCAACATTGGAGAGTAGCTCCTTTTTCTCCGTGTCGATGCGACCCTCGTTAATCCTAGTAATTTGATCCTCCCATAACCGTGGCAAACGCCAGTGTTTGGCGATGTCACCGTCTTCCTCTTTAAACCCTTTCTCAGGTCCCTCATCATGGGAGGCGTCGGTGTCGAAATCATAGACAGAGTCACCGGTCTTCAAGGACTCGTCCGTGTCGCTATATTCGTCCAGTAATCGAGGAGGCTTCTGAGAACGGTGACTCGTCTCCACGGCTAGTTTGGCAAGGTACCTGGACATTGTACCGGAGCCATCCTCAAGTCGCGTGAATGCATTTCTGACTTCTTTGAACGGTACGTTGCGATTAGGGGATACTAGTTCGTCTGGGAAGAGAATAGCATCTTCTGCTGCATCAGCTTCGTTGTAGAATGTGTGCGGCGGCGCGTCAAGCGTGCCATCACCTGAAAAGGTCTTGGTTCTCTTGTTTGTAATGTCTGTCAGAATGAAGATATTATCTGGATTCTGCACGTCGTCCCAGAGACTCTTTACTTGCTCTCCATGCTTAATCAAACGCACTCTCTTGGTCTCACTGTTCCGTGTGAGAGTGCGTAAGAAAGATTCCTGGTGATTGTACATGTCGACTGGCTTCGCGATACGCCACGCTTTGCGAAGCTCCTGTAGATTGTTAGCGTGGTGTTTAAGTGCCTCTGGCAGTTAGCAATCACCCACCTCGACAACTACATTGTAGAGGAGAGTGCCACTCTCTCCAGGAACGAAGTTCCATATCCATACTTCATAGTAATCATCAAATCCCAGATGCCAGTTTCGATACTCGTCTACATAATCGAAGTACTCTGGTCCGATTTCGAGTTCGACATCCCACTCATTCTTGACTGCACGGCCTAGGCCTTTCTTGGACCGTAATGTCCATAGGGCATCTTTATCCCGCGGCGCAGTGATTATCTTGCCCGTCCTGCCATCCTGAACAGCCAGTAGCAGCTCGCCCGTTCGCATACTGCAATACTGGAGAAACCGGCGAGTGGCCGAGTCGTTCCTCTTCATGTGGCCTACAAGGATATTTCTTGCTTCTACGAAATCGTGTCTCCGTCTGTGCTGGCTCCTAGAACCACCAATCTGAAAGTGATGACTGAAATTCTCAGCACCGAGATCGACAAAAAAAGGAAAGAAACCCTGTAGACAAGTCAGCGATAAGTAGAAGAGAAAATATAACTATGAAGGCGGCCATATGTCAAGGCATATAGTAGAATAGGCTCACCAAATCGTGCAACTGTTTGGTCAGTCGATCCGTTCCCCAAGACACCCAATTTGATGCCGGGAAGTACTGCCAAGAAGCGAGGAAATTTAGCTGCGAGAACTCGCCCCAATTTCTGCACAATTCAACGGCGTCTCTGAGATCACACCCTTTCGCCAGCACAGAAAACTGCAGCCAGCCCTCCCGAGACATGGAGGACTCGCTAGAATAGTTCCAGATACTCTTTCCGCATATTTGTACCTTCATCTTCTCAGGCCGCTTTTGTACGGGATTCAGAAGCTCTCTGAGACTGGTAACAGGCTCGCCCAATACCTTAGATCGTTGGGCAATCATGTTTTCGAGAAACCATGTTGCACCTTGCAAATGGCGATATCGGCGATCTTGCAGAATGATGTCCTCAAATGAGAGGTCTTCATATTCTTCCTCCTTTATTTCCGTCGTCTCGGGCTCATCTTCGCGGAGAAGGTCGGCGCAGGCATCTCTGATATCTTGGAGACTCGGCTGCTCGACCTTGAGACAGATATCGCGTAGGTCAGCCTCGGTAATCTCGGCGTCGTTGAGAAACTCGTCCACGCTGGTGGCTCGCAACGCGGCCGGGAGGAGTGACACATGTGATAAGAGCAGACGACAGAACAGGAGAAGCTTGATCTCTTTGATGTCTTGCATCAGCGATTGGATTTCGTCGTCCTCCATGGGCGGCGTTCTGTCATGTGTCCCATGGGGAGTCTCCAGGGAACCGATGAGAATGGGACCGTAAACATCATCATAGTTCTTCTCAACACCCTCCTTGAGACGCTTCCGCATCTCTTCTTCTGTCTCAATGTTGCTTTTGCTTGGCTCCATGTTGTTATCATCGGCCTTTCTACGAGGTTCCCCGCTATTCATCATAGCCAAAATCCGGTTCTGGCCAGCGCGTTCGCTTTCAGCACCACGCGATTCGGGCGGCCTATTTACCATACTCAGATTATTGGTGACTTTTGGTTTAGCCTTCCTCTTTGGTTTTTTGGCTGGGGCGGATTCGGATACATCCAAGCTCTGGACTCCAGCAGCCAAATTTGCAGCGGTGGATGTCGACTGCTCCTGTACTTCCTTTTCCTCGTTCAGCACTTCCATCCATAAGAAATGCTTGATAAGATCAACATATCTGCATCGCTCGTCTTCTAGAAAGTCCTCGATTGGATCCCACATCTCGATATCTTGATCGCTCTCCGTTGCGGCATTGATGCGCTCTTGGTAGGCGCTTTCGAGGAAAGCTTCCTGTCTCTGCTTCTCTTCTTTCTCGCGCTGGGCCCGGAGACGGGTCTGCATCTTCGTCCAGTGCCGTTTGAACATGGCCGCCTCGAGTTTGACCTTCTTGGCTTCTTTCTCGCGGTTCATCTCTTCTCTATGCTGGACGTCCCCAATCCATTGGAACCACTTCTCCTTTGCGTACAGCACTTCGGCCGTGCGCTTCACCACCTTCTCCAGAGCACGAAGTGCAATGTGTCTCCGATTTGATAAAGTATCAAGATATGCCTGATGCCCGTAGTCGAGCTTTAAGGGATAGAAATGCTTATGATGAAGTTTTCTGGCATCGATGACTTTACTTAAGAGAACGTACTCGCTGAAAAGATGAGTATGGATCTGCTTCAAGACAGCTTCATCCTGGACTTGGTCGAATGTTTCGTTGGCAAGGGGTGTCTCGCTCAATTTGAGATACTGGGGGGCCTGTTCGGCCAAGCGGTCCAGCTGCGCGTTCCTCTTCTTGTACCCAGCATAGAGACCATGGCACTGTTTCCCGTGAAACCTGCAAAACAGATTATCCCAAACTGTCGCAGCTTCGGTACATCGCTTGCCGTCAGACAGGTTCAGAGCCTTCTAACATGTGAGCTTTCATGATCAATTGAGCTAAGGCGGTGAAGATGAACCTGGCAGATTGGGTCTGATAGTGACGACATCGTTGGCCGCCCGAACCGTCGAGGCTGGAATAGAAAACGCTTTGATTAATGGAAATCAGTTTTTCTATACAAAAGACTCATAGATGGCGTGAGAAGAGCACCCTGAATACTGGGCCATACACTTGAACTAGAGTCGATGGGCGGTGTAAAAATCAGAACATTGCCACGCCAAGACATCCGTACTTCTATGCGTACAGTGCCTATCCCGGAATTCGAAGCAGCCAATCATATATTTTGGATCCCCCGCAGTTGGTCGTGTCGCTCAATGACTGGCAGCGTCGAAAATTAATACTAATAATTTAGTATTTTGTCGCACTAGTTACGGCTCTCAGTCCTACAGCTTGTCGTGTGGTCTATTCTATATTCTATGGTTTATAGGTAGGTATTCTGGAGTTGGGAGGGTCTAGCTAAATTGACCATCATCCTTGGCAATGGCTCACAGTGTAAGCCAGTACCAACTGACAGGCTGTCAGCTGCCCAACACAAGCTAGCATACTGTTCATTTATTTTATTTACACTATAGGCCATCGCCAAGGGTAATGGTCAATTTTGGCTAGAGCTTCCGTATGGCTGTATCTTCGTAGCAAGCCTAGCTTGTCATATTACATACCGCAGTGGTGGTAAAAAACCTCTAGTAAGAATCACCCCAACAGCAATTTGGTCTATTTTAATCCTCTTACATATATGCGATGAAGTAAAAACGACGCTATTATTAGTATCAATGTGACCCTAACCCCCACATGGTATAACCACAGAATATCTGAGTTAGGGGTTTCTCTCTAGGAGAATCAACTAAATGGAAGCAAATAAGAAGGCCCAGTTCGGAGCTGATATCTACTCATAGTCAATCTAGCTTGTTCCTTTTTCTTATACATCTATATGGCCATTCCTATTGTTTGTTTTAAATACACTAGACATTCGCGTAGTTCATCCCGCCATGGACTAGACTCGCCAGTCTTTTCCAGTAAGTTGAACCAATTTATAAATGAGACCTCATAACCTAGAATGATGCATTTATACATCGCAGGGATGGGTGTCTAGCCCAGATACTTGAGGCTCGAGTGATATTATCTTGTCGTCTTTCCTGGCCATTCTCCTTTGCACATGGTCGTCTTTGTGTCTCAACATCCCCCATCCAGATGACAGCGAGTTGAAGATTTTGTTAAGAAAGGTGAAATGGATGCTTGGCGGGATTTGAATTCCCGAAGCCGTTTCGTTAATATCGTTCGCCCAATACGCATCCGCATGGCGACCCGTCCATCGTTTTCGTGAGCTCGGTTATTCTCATTGGACTTTACGGCATAGCTAGATACTAATCTTTCAAAGGTTCTCAGATGCGGGCGGCACACCGGTACATAAACCATACAAGTAGCGACTAGCAGTCCTAAGTCTTCGTCAATATCGGGACGCGGATCTATTGTAGCCTGGTCCAGACTATCGGGAAGGATTTTCTTTGCTGGTGTCTCTACTTCTCTTTTTCCGCCCAACGGGGTTATATTTACTGATATCGTTTCCGAAACATATTTACTCCCGGTTTACAGCAGAATCAGTGTTGCCATCATCTGTTGTCATATGTTTCAGTATACGCTGGCACTTAGTCACGCGATAATGGTACGTTGTAGACTTGAGGTGGAGACAGTTCTTGTGATAATCAGGCGGATACTTACCATTCCGACATCTAGCACATTAGTCTGTTCGCCCGTGGCTTCCTTTCCATTTTCTCCTCGTATTCTATTGTTGTTATTATTTGAGAAATGAGAGTGTCTTTAAGATTGGGAGTGTTACTGCTTCAAGCCACCAATCTCTATCAACTACAAAATTGGAGTAATGTTATGCTCAGGGGCATCGAATAGGAATTCCTCGAACACGAAGTTACCACTATGTATATCGTTACTGAAATATGATGAGTCTGTATAGTTCATTGCTTATGTTTCACAGTTCTGCGCTACAGTCCTCTGATCACTGTCTATTAAGAATAAAGAAGAGATACAACTTACTGAGCATAGCCAGTTGGTTTAACTAATGGTCGACCATCTGTTGTTTCGTTGGAATAGGAGTCATTTCGGGGGTATGCTAGTGAAATACATGCTCGAATTACTACCAGGGGGTTGAGCCTATACACACGTGAGAGTAGAAGGAGGGGCGAAGACTAACTACACAGAAACAATCTCTAAAGTAGTCGGTTTGGAAACGAGGCTGCATGTCAGACGGACATTAACCCACAACCGGGCTTGGGCTATTACTACCCGAACTAGCGCGTATGAAGTCAAACTATTAGTTTATAATAGTCACCTGTAATATAGTTGCATATGCGGCAACCTAATAGCTAAGAGAAGTTCTAGATTGTATAATAGCTTAACAGGTTAAAGCTTAAACATTGTATAGAACTATTTGTTTATAAAAGAACTAGAAGTTTTTAAGTTTAAAGGAAAAACTTAAGAAAATTATAGCTTTAAAACTTCTAAAGAATTATTAAGTTAAATAATAATATAACTAAGTTTTAAGCCTTTTATTAAAGCTTTTATTATAAATAATTCTTTATTTTTTTAAGAATATTATTTATTTATAATAAACTTAAGCTATATATTTATTTTTATACTTAGCTATATATATATTTTTTTTTATTTACTAGCTATATAGCTAGCTTAAGTTAATAAGCTTATTTAGCTTTTAATAAAGACTTTTATTACTTAGCTTTAAAACAAAAATTTAAAAAAGAAAAACTTTAGCAAAGAAAATTTAAAAGAGTTAAACAATAATAAAAAAAGTAAATTTAGCACTTTATAAAAAAAACTAAAGAATGCTAATTATAATTTTAGGCTTACTACAAAAGAACTTAATAAGTTATATTTTTTTACATAATTATATGATTTTTTAGCTACTTTAAAACTTATATATAACAAACAATTGTTTAGCTTTTTTAAAAACTTTTTTTTTATTAAGCAAATATTTAACTTTATTAATTTTTTAGCAAAAAAAGCAAAACAGGCTAAAAAAAAAACATAATTTAATATAGCTAAATTAATTACTTAAAAAAAAAAAGTAAACTTTAATAATATTTTTATATTTTATAACTTTTTTATGTTTAATAATATAAATAATAAAAACTTTATAATATTAAATATTATAATTAAAAACTTGCTTAAGTAATTAATAAAAATTTATAAATAAATATAACTTGCTTATAGTAATACATAAGCTTTTATAAAATATATAAAATTTATAAGCAAAATATAATGTTATAAATTATTTGCAACATATAAAGCAATTTAAACTATATATAACTTTGTTATAAGATTTTTTTAAACTTAAACTAAAGTAATATAAAACTAAATTAAAAAGTTTTAACAAAAAGTAATTTAAAAAAGCATTATTTTTTTTAAAGAAATATAAAGAATTGTTGCTTAATTAGCTACTAATGCTTAAGCTAAAAAATAAGCTATTATTTAACTAAAGAAAATAATTAACTATTATTATTATATTTTTAGTGTTTTTTAAAAAGAAATAGCTAAACAAAAATAAGCTTATTAAAAAAACTAAAGAATAATTAATAGCTAAGCAGCTATAAAAAATAAACAAATTAATTAACTATTTAACTGTTTTTATGCTAATTTATTTTAGCTAAAAAAGCTTTACGTATATATATAAGCTATTTTTATTAAATTTTGCAACTAGTTAAACAATTATTAATAGCTAAACTGTTATAGGAAGTATAAAGCATTAAAGGTTAAATATAATAATTAATATATTTCTAGTTTTATAATAAATATTTAACAAAACTAAAGCTTAAAGAAAAAAAAAAACTTCTATAAAATAAATATAAAAAAAATATTTTATATATATAAGTAATATATAACATGTGCTAAAGTACTTAAGTAGCTTAGTTATAATAACTATTCTTTTTTTTTTAATTAGGTTATTTTTAACTTATATATAAGTAAAATCAATTAAAGTAATTAATTTTAAGTATAAGTAATAAAATAAAGTAATATAAAGCAATTAAGCATAAATATAATATATTAAATAAAATGTTTATATAGTATAATAATTAAAGTACTTATATATTTATGTTTATGTTTACATGTTAAGTTATGTTTGTTTTGTGCTATATTTATAGCAGGGCTTATGCTTATATTTTTATTGCTATATGCTTTTTTTTTTTTTTCTTTTTTCTTTTTTTTTTTTTTTAGTTATTGCTAAACATTTAATTTTAGCTATTTATTTTACTACTGCTAATTTTATACTTATTTTATATTTTTTCTGCTTTTCTTTTAATTATTATTTGTATTATAATTATGCTGCTTAAATTTATAGTAATTAAAAGTAGTATGCATAAATATAGTTGCAATTAAAGCTATAGTTATAAACGTAAACGCAAAAAATTATTGCAACTTGCTTTATGCTTAAATTTATTTAAAAATAAGTTTAATTTTACTATAAAATAAAACTTTAACGAACTTTTTTGCTAAAAGTTTAATAATTTTAATAATAGAAATAAAAACTTTAGCGGTTTGCTTTTTTTTTAAAATAGCTTTAATTTTAATAAAAATTTAAACATTATTAGGCTTTTTATTAGTTATAAAAAAAAATAAAAATAAAAATAAAAATAATTTTAACTTTATAAATTTTAAAAAAAATTTAAATGCTAGCTTGCGTAATTTTAATATAAATAACGCAAAAAATAAGTTTAATTTTAATATAAATATTAAAGTTTTTATGCTGTTTAAACGTTAGCTTATTTTTATTGTAATTTTTATTTATAAACTTTGCAAATAAACTACTAAAGCTAAAAATAAAAAGTATAAAACTATTAAAAAAGCAATAGTTCTAAGTGGTTTATTAATATGTTAGCTTTGTTTTAAGCGTTTTAAAAAAGCATTTTAGCTAAAAAATAGCTTACTTTTAAATATAGTTTGCAAATTTAAAAATTTAAAAGTAATAGCTTATATAAGCTATATAAATAGCTATATTTTATATAAGCTTATAAGTTAATTTATATTTATTTTAAATTAGTTTTATTAATAAGTTAGCTGCTTGCTATATTATATTTTAATATAATATGCATTTAAAAATTATTAAACTAGTTTGTTTATTTTTTTATTTTTTAAAAAAACAACTATAAAAAAATTGTTATAAATAAAAATTGCACTATTGTTTAAAAAACTTTAAACAATTATTATGTTAACTTTGCAGTTATATAGTTTTGCTTTTTAAAAGCATTTTTGCGTTTTTTGTTAACTTATAAAGCTTAGTTTTAATTAATTAGCAAAGTTAATAACATAAAAATAAGTTGTTTTGTTTTTATTTTGTATAAAATTTAGCTAATAATTAGCAATATAAAAACATTATATTAAATATAAGCATTTAGTAATAAAGTGCAAATTTTTAGTTTGTTAAACTATTAAACTTTTTTATATAAGTGTTATAAATAGCTTTATTTAAACTAATTTTATAAAATTTTCTAACAAAATTAAAACTATTTTTAACGCTAGTAATATGCTTATTTAATTATATTTAAAGTATAAGTTATAAACTATAAATATATAGCTTAAAAAGCTACTTTTATTTTTTTTAAAAAAGATATATATAAAGCTATATTAATTATTATTAATAAATATAAATAAAAGTATTTAGTTAGCTTTTTTTAATATAAAGATATTTTAAAGTTTAATAATTAGTGTTTTAAAGCTTTTTTATAAAAATATTATAACTTGTTTGTAGCGTTTTTATATATAGCTTATTAATAAAACGCAAGTATTTTAAAACTTAAAGCAATAAATGCAATTTTTATTACGTAATTAAAAACGAAAAAATAACTAGTTAGTATATATAACATATTTAAGCTTTAATTTATAGCTAAATTAATAATAAATTAGTACTATTTTATTAGCTTAATAGTTTTGCTTTTTTTTTATAACTTAAGTGCTTTTTAAAGTTTTTAATTGCTTTAAAAGCTATAATATTAGTAATAAATACTTATTAATTATACTTAGTTAGCTAGCTTTTTTATTTAATAAAATAATATTTTTTTTTATTATAAGTTATTTTATTTATTATATTTTTAATTTTTTATTTTTTTAACTT
>MU400649.1:0-107344 GCA_022578965.1 Xylaria sp. FL1777 | reverse complement strand
TAAAATTATTATATAATATATTATTACTACTAATATTTACTTAATAAATTAAAAAATAATTAGTTTTTTAAATAAATTGCAAAAATAAAAATATAAGACTTTTATAAATTAAAATAATTAGTTATAACTATAGTTTACTATAAAGATTTACAAAAATTTATAATATTTAAAAAAAATTTTAATTATACTTATAATATTATTTTAAAAAAATATAAAAATAACTGCTATAAATATTACTAGTTAATTAAAGCATAGTTATACTAAAAAATAATTACTAAAAGTAAAAAAGCTTAAAAACTATAATTTAAAGTTTACTTAAAAGTAAAAACAAAATAAAATATAATAATATTTAAAGTACTAAATAAAATAAGCACTTAAACATTTTACAAAAAAAAATCAAAAAACAAAATAAGCACTTATTAAAAAAGCAGCAAATAATTAAAAAAACTAAAGCTTTATATAAAGTTTAATGCAATAATTAGTAAAACTAGTTTAAAGTTAAACTTATATATTAAAAAAAAAAGTATAATACTTTAATTAATTTAAAAGCATAAGCTAATATAATTTTACTTAAAGTAGTAAAACAAAATAAAATTTCTTAAAAATATAAGTAAAAATCCTAAAAAATTAAAAAATTTAATAAAAGCACTTTTAGCTATAATAATAATTATATACTTAAAAAAACTAAACTTTTTAATATATTTATATAAAAATATAAAAAGCAAATTATATTAAATATTGCTAATATATTTAATTATAACATTATTTTAGAAATATTATAGCTAAAAACTAATAACTCTTTGATTTAATAAAAAATAAAAACCATTAATTAAAAATATAAAAAACAAAGCAAAAAAATTAAAAAAATTGCAAAAGAAATTCTAAACAAAATATTAAAAGTATATTATAAATTTTACAAACTATTCAAAAAAAAAAAAAAAAAAAAACTTTTTAAACATAGCTTATAAAACTACTATATTTTTATTAAAAAAAAATATTAACTAAAGCTTTATTAAATATATTATATAAGCTTAAATAAAACAAACGCTTTATAAAAATATATTTAAAAAAACTTAGCAAAAAGATTTCTAAAAAAATTTTAGTTATTTATTAAATACTTTATAATATTAGTACTTAAAATAAAAAATAAAAAACAACTAATTAATAAAAAAAAAAAACTAGTATAGCAAATAATAGTTAACTACTAATTATTAAATATAATTATTATTATAAATAAATACTTTTTTATTTTGTTAGTAATTATAAAAGAAAACATTAATTAAATAAAATAGTTTATAGCAGTTAATATTTTAAATAAATATTATGTTATTAAAATAACTAAAAAAAAAAAATAAAAAACTGCTATATAAACAATATATAAACTATATAAGTATATAGTTATGCTATAAAAACTATAAAATATATTAGCTAGCTTTTAATATATAATAATAACAATTTTACAGAAGTTTTTAAATAAATTTATGTTTATTTATTTAAATAATATTTTAATTTATTTTAAAACACTAAAAAAACACAAAAAATACATAACTTAAGTATTAAAAACATTTAAATAAGCAAAATTATAATTTAATACAAAAAAGTATATATAGCATATATAAAAGATTAACTTTTTAAAATTTATAATTATTTTAAAATAAATATAAATTTAATAGTTAAAAATTAACATAATATAAAACTAGAAAATATTTAACCTAGCTATTATTATAAACATATAATAAGCATTAAAATTTTTAAACTATGTTTAAATATTAATTTAAAACTTTAGGAAAATAGCATTTTACTTTATAAAGTATATAAAAAAAAAATATAAAGAAAAATTCTTTTTAATTTTAAATAAAGCCCGAAAAGCTTTTAAAGAACTAAAACTAAAAGTTATTTTTAACTTTATAGTTAAACTACTTAATTCATAAAAAAAGAAAAAGCTAAAAACAAATGTTTTAAATAGTATAATTGCAGAAGTTTTAAAACAACTAGAAAGCAAAAAAAAATAACACTTAGTAGCTTATTATTTTAAAGCACTACAAAACATATTATTTGTTATTTTGCACGTTAATAACTAACTAAAGTAATAAAAGCAAAGCATAACTTTATAGCTAATAAAATTAATAAAAAAAGCAAAAACGAGTTTTTGCTTTGTTTTAAATAAGCAATTAGTTCTTTTAATGCGCTTTAATATTATAATATATAAAAAAAAAAAGAAAGAAAAATACTTACAAAAAATTGTTAAAACAACAATTCTAAAAAAAAAGAAATAATGTTATAAAGTTAGCATAAAAGTAGCTTTTAAAGTAGCTTAATGCTTTTATATATATTTTGCATTTTTTTTTTTGCTAGCTAAAGCTAAAGTTATGTAATAATTTATTTAGCTTACTAAGCTTACAGTAATTTAAAGCTTACTAAGCTTATAATAATTTAAAGCTTACTAAACTTATAATAATTTAATGCTTACTAAACTTATAATAGTTTAAAAAAGATTACTACTTTTTTTATTTTTTTTTTGTTTATATAATTATATATTTTTTATATTTAGTTACTTATTTAGTCCTAGTTTTTTAGCTATTAATTTTTTATAACTGCTAAGCACTAATATATTTATTACTTTTAATTTTTTAAGACCTTTATTAATGCATAGTAGTAAAAGTACCCCGAAAACTTCCCTAATAAACCACTGTTAAGAATCCTATTATTACCTGCAAATTAAAACCCTAAAAGCAAACCTGTTATATTAATATATAACAAGTTTATTATAGCTATTTTATATAAAAATAGCTAAAAATTTTATATAATAGTATTTAAAAATAAATATAATTATTATTTTAATATTAATAACTTTTTTTTAACTTTAATAATAAATATGCTTTTTTATTTTATTAAATAAAGCTATTTTTGCTAAAAAAATAAGCTTTTTTAACTTAAACTAAAACAAAAATAGCTATTTTTAACATTTTGCATTTTAAAAACAACCTTATAATTAAACAAATAACAATAAAAAAAGCGCTCGCTTAAAAAAAATAATATGCTATGCTTAAAAAGTTTAATTTTAATGCTAAACATGCAATAAAGTGCTTAAATAAAGTATAAATAAAAAGAAATACAGTTTTATAACTTATAAAACATATATACGCAAACATAAAAAAAAAACAAAAAACTTTAGTATATTAGCTTTATTAAGCTTTTGTTTATTTATTTATATTATATTATTATTAGCTAGCTATTATTTATAATAATTATAGCGCTAAAAGCTATAAATAGTTATAATTAATACATTTTTTCTTAACTAATTATAGTAGCTTATATATATATATATATTATAGAAATACTTATATATAACTTATATATAAAAGTACATAAAAGCGTAATAATATAAGTAAAACATACATATATATATACTTTTAAAATAGCTTTTAAAAACATGTTTTTAAAGTTAAGATTTTTTTAAAATAAGAAATTAATAACTTTAGCAGTTAAAGTAGTTTAGCTTATATAAGATCTTTAAAACTGTTTTAATAATTTATAATTTAGTTTTAGTAAAAAAATAAAAAAGTAAAAAATTAATAATTAAAATGAAATTATTAAGGAATATTAAATGTAAGTTTTTTTTAAATATGCTAGTAAAATAAAAAAAAAAAACTGCATTAAATAAAAAACGCTAAGTTTATATAATTATTAAATATAATAAAACATTATTAGTTCTTTTACTTAAAATTACTTAATATATTAATTTAACAAGTATAAATAAAACAAATAGTTTTATTTGCTATTTATTTAAAGTTTTTTAACTGCTATATTTAATAATATAAAACTATTTTTTAATACTAGTTTTAGTTTAAAAATATACTTTATATTAAATTAAAAAGGTTATATATTAAGTAGCATTTTTTAAATAATCTTTAATAAATTTATTTAATATTATTAACTTTTATTTTGTTTTAACTTTAAGCAGTTTTAATTTTAAGCAGTTTTAGTTTTAAGCAGTTTTAATTTTAAGCAGTTTTAGTTTTAAGCAGTTTTAGTTTTAAGCAGTTTTAATTTTAAGCAGTTTTAGTTTTAAGCAGTCTTAATATATAGCTACGTATTAACTCTTAAAACAGCTCCTAAAACAACTCTTAAAACAATGTTTCTAGAGCTAAAATATTGCCTAAAATGGCAATTTATGACTCCAGGGAGCTGAGGAGGGGCTTGAACTTAATTATCATCTATATTGACATTTCATATCAACTTATTGAATCCTATCCCATTTCCATTGCCATCCTCCGGCACATCCAGAACTTCACTTTTAGCGGAAGAAGTCAGACAAGGACTCAGAATTAGAATCGGACTCGGAATCAAAATGGCGCTCGAAATTAGAATAAAGTTGTTTTATACGTTGGGTCACATTGGAGGTCAAGCTGGATGACTGCTCATTTAGGAGGTCAGATGGAGGTTGCGATTTCCCCTTCTGCCTTTCATTCTCCAATCTATCTTCCGGTTCTGAGGACTTTGATTCATGCAGTTGTTGCATCGTTGCTTGTAGCCTTTGTTGGTTGTGAAGTACCTGTCGAACGATGGCTATTAGTGCTCGGTTCGAGAATTAAAGTAAGTACCAAGCAATTCACCGGCGCAAGCGTTAATGTAAGTGAAGTGAGTACATTCCCATTAGTGTTTTCGGTTAATATGAAGTTGATACCAACCTGCTGCAACAATTCCTCTTGCTCACGGCTTGACTCCCTGAGAATCTCAGCGATTTCTTCATCCTTTTTAATCAGAGCTTCTTTGAATTCAGACTTGAGATTTTGAATTTCTTTTTCCAATTTTGCTTCCTGTTCATTTAACATTGTTTTTATGTTATTTCCTGCCTCCGTTTTATCCAAGGGCTTGTGGTCATGGACCATCTCGTTTTGGATGTTGAGAACAATCTTTGACTCCTCTTTCATAAAGATCTCAATTAGGGCAAATGCGGACTTTTGCGTGTTATCGTGCCGAAAGACTTGACTTCCCTATTTAAAGTGTTAATTGGTGCCGAGATGCAATAAATAGCGAAGTTTGGGTTATATTACTTTAGCGACCATCCCGCCCCAATACTTGCTTGTCTCCTTGAGTTGTTTTTCTCGGCTTTCCGCCACCTCGTTTTCCGTTATATCCCACATTGTCGTGGCTAGGACGATCTTTTTCAATGCATTGTCCCCACATAGAGACCTGAAAAGTGCTATGTTCTTCAATGCGGATCCTTGCATTCGTGTTTGGTTGATTCTGTGCAAATACACGATTCCAGAGAGTTTGACGCCTCTAGAATAGGTTGCCGCTAGCCACGCAGCTAGCGTTCGAAGAACTTCTGTATCACTCTTATTCCTGTCATCAAAGCCTGGGGTATCGACAAGGTAAACACGACCGGATCGGAGTTTCGGGTGACGGAAGGCATAGGTGCGTACGTCCTGCGTACCTAAACGAGTCTTTGATTAGTATCAACTTCAATCTATCGTACATGGATCCTTCGGATAAGGACTTACATGATTGAAGATCGTGGCCGATTTCAATCACTTGATCAGTGCAAAGGCTAATTAGAGAACTTTTGCCTGAACCAGTCATGCCCATCAACGCAATGACAATGTCATTCGTGCTGTAGATGTAAGTCTTAGCACTACAGGTAGCTAGAGTAGAACACTCACCTGGGAGTTTCTTCGCCCGAGAACATTGTTGATGGCTCCAGTTCCATCTTCTTTGATCCTGCTGATCGTCTGACCCCTGACACTCGCAACAAGTCTAAACTCCACGCGAGACAATGTCGAAGAACAAAATGAAGGATGAGCCACGAAAAAGAATTTATCTTAGCTGAAAGACAATTATATATTGATGCGGTTGCAAATCAGATCTTACAGATTTGACCCAAGGGCGTTCCCGGGAAAGCATGAGAGGAGAAGGGCTCACGGGCGGGGTACCTATGTTATTGTATTCGTCCCCCAATCGGTAAGAAGGGTGGCTGAATGGCGGTGTTATCGAAAATGCAACATTCTTCGCACCTAAACACACAGTCGGCGGCTAGCTATTATTAATACTCGATCGCTAGTAGCGTGATGAGATATCATAACGGCACGCATCGGACCCCATCTTTAGAAATATATGCTTAAATTAATACATATAATCGCTTCACAATCTTGACTATCGAAATGTCAAGCATCTTGGAGATTGAGGCTGCGAACTTCTTGACGTTCGTAGGAGCTCAGCGGCCGAAGTGCGCATTTCCCACCGCCAGGCACATATTTCCCTTTGTTTGCTGACTCGACACCATTGCAGACCCGATTCGGTCTTCCTTCTCGTCATGGGTGGGTTATTGTGAGCTCATCACGAAAATGGACGTCTTTGTTTAAAACTAGTACAGGAATGACAGGGTCAGGAAAGAGTTCTTTCATTTCTGATTGTACTGGGCAAGAAGACGTGCAGATTGGACATGACCTAGCATCATGTGAGTCGATAGAACTCTGTGAAAAGCTCAGTGACGATCTTCCGGCATGAGACTAACACTCATGCGGGTACGAACTCTGTGGCCATATTTCGGAGCGAGCTACAGGATCGCGATGTTTATCTTATTGACACACCCGGTTTTGATGTGAGCGGTGTACAATCCAACTACTACCTAACTGCGGAGATGTATGATAACGACTATCGCTAATTCATTGTTTAAGGACACGAACCGAGAAGACGTTGAGGTTCTCACAGCAGTGACACATTACCTCTCGGTATCCTATGCCAACAATGTATCGATCAATGGTATATTGTACCTTCATCGTGTCTCCGACACCAGAATCGGGTCTTCAACTAGACAGAATCTGGAGATGATGAGAGTCCTTTGCGGTGAAGACTCGTTTGAAAACCTAGCAGTGGTGACTACTATGTGGTCTTCTGACCATTTCGGAATCGAGTATGCTAAACAATGCAGCAGAGAGCAAGAGCTACGAGACAGCTATCTTCATGACATACTCGAAAAGGGCTCACAGATTATTAGTCATAACCAATGCCAAACCGTATCATATAGGCGTGCATCTGCAAAGAAAATCCTCAATGGGATATTTAACGCCTGGAAGGATACGAAGATCACATTACAAATCCAACATGAAATTGTTGATCTTAACTTAACCCTCAAGGAGAGCTCAGCTGGAAAAGTACTCGAAGAACACATAAAAAGATGTCAAAAATACTCCAGAATAGAGCTGGAGCGGTTGGGAACTTCTCAGGGGAAAGAAGCAACACAGCAGCATGGATCATTGAATACACCACTGGAACCTAGAGACTCGGATATTCGAAAGATGCTGATAGAAAGCAACAAGGCGATAGACGCCATGCGACTATCCCTCCTAGAAATTCACAAAAAACAGGAACAACAGTTCATCGAGAAAGTCTCAGTCATGCAAAACAAATGGAAGGAAACACTTAGAGAAAAGGAGGAAGAGTATCGTCTCAAAGAGCTCGAATATCGTGCTCGTAGTCTAAACGAACGAGAGGAATATCTGAATCAGAGAGAGAGGGACGCACAGGAACGCCAGGCTAATTCAGCAATGCTCATGGCAGCACAGAGCTCTCTTGCATCGGAAAGACGAACATTCGGTGAACTATCCAGGCAAGGATACCGACAACTCACAGAGCTTCAGGAGGTCAATCGTCAGCAGCAAGGCGAATTGATGAAGTTCAAGCGACACGACCGGCTCTTGGAAGAAGAGCTAGGGAAACTAAGATTAGAGGTGGAGGAACTGCGGCAAGAAACCCAATCAAAGCTAGATACCACCGACAAGGTCAAGCATCAATGGGTTGGACCCCTGCTGGAGGGTCTTGCCACGGGAGGACTTGGACTAGGTAAGCTCCTTTTGTACGTCCCCCATTAATTACATGATTTGACTAACAAGTACAATGTAGTCGGTACTTTTATCACTGCAGGTAAGTTCAAGTTTTCGTCTAATCTAGAACTTGACGTTAATACACTAGGCACAGGAATGCTCTGCTGTGTTCAGTGATGTGGAGGGGAATTAAGAATAAGATGATGGCACTTAGGTACCTAAGCCACCTACCTACTTGTAGTGAGAATTGGACACAGCATGCAATATTTTGTTTGACAGAAACAACAGGTCTACGGCCAAAGTGTCAAGGCATGATGTACAGGCAAGCCAAACTACGAACAAGTAACTTTGATAGACATGCGGAACAAAGGCTAGTCGGATTAGGCCGTGTTGTGCTATATTGGAGATTGTACCCTAGTCTATTTTCTAACTTCTCGTTGCGTAGATGGGGACATATTCGGGTAGCTTGGTTTTTGTCTTATGAGCTTGGCCACCAACGTATGACTGGAGGTATAGCCGTACCAAATTGCGCCCAGACGAATAGGAATACAACCTGCTCTAATTATACTTAACTTTATTAGTCACTCGCAAAGAAGTAAAGGACAACTGTTTTGCAAGTACACCTACTGTCGTTTGACTATGTTTTTCTTCAGTGTGTGCATAGCTGTCGTTGCCTATTATTCTATGACCGTCATGGCTGTAGGCTTATCTCTAACAAAATGTTCTCAGCCTCGACTGTGCTTTTCATATATGGGGACTAGGTTATAGATATCAATATCTTCAAATCACTCACATACGTTTTTTTAAGTACTCTCTTTCTTATTTCCATTGGTTAAAGGCGTTAATTATGTTGTTCCTATGTAAGTGTGGTATGTATTAGTGGCGGTATAGATTTTATACGGTGATGCTGGGCTTGGCCGGGATAGCATCTTGGGGCTGTGATTGGCGACTGAGAAGTGGGCTTTGGGTCTTGCATTCTAGAAGATGGTTAATGTCTAGTAATTGCGGATGTCTAATTGATTGTGAACAAGTTGGTGCATTGCTGCGCCGGTGTGGTGTCGGGCGTCAGGCCTGATCTTAAGATATAAATCAGACACACCGTCACAAGGCTCTCCTTTACTAGTCAGGCTAAAAGAATATGTCATCTTGATTTTAAGAGCTGGCTAAATGGCGATAGATATAAGATTACCCGCGTATGTCTCATCTTCTCTTATATTACACCATATTATGGGAAATTCTAGAAAATCTAACAATCTGAGTAATGCTCTGTCACTGCCCGCTCCACATGTTCAATAGCCTCCCGTTTGTTGTACCGCGTGGCATCCGGCCACCCATGTGAACGAAGAATTTCCTGAACCATTGGAACTATTCCTTCCCTTCTTTCGCTGAACGTCGTGTATGTATCGATGACAGCTACTTCACTCGTGGGGATGAAATGCAGGCTCCGGAACTCGTCTTTCAGAAGCTCGAAGAAATCCTTTATCTCCCAAGTCCCGGCGTTGCCACGCCATACCTCTTCCTCAGGCTTATCTTCTTCGATAAAAACCTGGGGTCGTGTTGGTTCAAGGAGTAGGCTGCCAGGACAGTCGAGCCAGTACACAACACCGAATTTCGTATCTAGAAGATACACGGGGTTATCTCGGCCGCCGCAGGTGAGGCCGACGATATGGGGAGGCACGCTCTCATAGTCACTACCTTCGGTCAGGATCCTAGCGTCTTCATATCGTAAATGCTCGGCGCTCCAGTCGGCGAAAACGCAGTTTGCAGCTCCGTGTGCTTCCTGGGCATCATATATGTACGGAAGATGGCGCAGAAGAGCGATGACTTCTTCAGTCTTCCCGAGGTCGCTCATGGACTCCTGTGTAATGCTTGGCCAGCCACCTTCAGGGGGCTCGATGATGAAGGTTTCGGGCAGATATAGACTAGTGATAAATTGGTAATAATCTCGGATGGCAGCAACTGTAGCGCCACGTGAATAGCTAAAACTGCTCGATTGAGACATTTCGATCGTCTGCGACGGCGTGTGTTTTTCGATGTATGAGCTATGTAGGTAAGGAACGCGATGATCGATCAGATTAAAACTCTTGAGAGGCTTACAAGTTACTCATCTTATCAAACCGTAACACTGCTCCTTTTTCTGCTTACGGAACTTTTTAATCTGTACACCGTTGGCTCATTAAGTCTCGTTCACATACATTTTCTAACAGGCTTCTAAACTCGGCATTGACGTCAAGCAGGTCTGGTAAGTACCGTCTTTGGTCAGCTTATTAGCCTATCAGCGGCTACGTTAGCCGCACCGGTTGTTGCGCCAAAAGTTGGTCAGGAAGTCAGCCCTAGGCTCCACGGTTCCCCGGCCAAACCCGGCACCCCTGACAGCGAATGCGTAAGTAGTGTACGTAGGTTGGGGTCCAAAGTCTGCAATAGCCTGGACAATTGAATACAGTGCATTGTATTTACTACCTACAGTAAGTGTTTCCTAATTAGAAAAGACTTTAATGTTATTCTAGACTGCTAGCAGCTTAGCAGGTTCTGTTTCGGCTTAAGAATAGTCCGTTAAGTAGAAAATAGATCAAAGTCGGGTCGCTAACAGTCTAGCACAAAATTAAAAGTCTTTCCTAATTAGGAAGCTTTTACTGTAAGCAGTAAATAAAATGCGCTGTATTCAATTGTCTAGGCTATTGCCGACTTCTGGCCCCAACCTACGTAGGTAGGTAAGCTTTTACCCCAGCAAACCCAGCTAATCTAGCCCTATACTTAGATGGAGATCCTTAACAAAGCTGAACAAAAATGCTCGGGGTTGCATCAGGTGGATTACGTGATTTGTCGGCTTCATGGAATGTATTAGGCTACTTCCCTTGATGCGATGCTGACATAGAGACTGCTGAAATCGACCAGCTGCCTATCACAGCCCAGTAATCGGGATGAATACCATGTGATGAAGAGCTGTACATAATGAGTTGATATGTTGGAATACGTCATTGATCGACACTCATCACCAAAATTCGTCTGCATTATGGATGCTTCTACAGCACATACCAGGCCCACACACTAATTGGTATAACGCTTATATTGGAGATGCGAGCCTATTTTAGCTAACTTTTGCGGCAAGCTTATAAGCCTTCGATGTATGATGTTGCATAGAAGAAGTTGCGTGGTGGGTCTTCTAGCTATGTAAGTGGTAGAACTAACCAATTAGTGGTAAACAGGATATTAATAGGATCACCATCAACTGGTAACTGAGTGATCAACTAGTACAAACTCGATCAACATAGCCTAATATGTATTTAGAGGTTAGCTATGTATAACAACAGTAGCCAGGATCAGCATAGGGTGGGTATCGAAATCATGGGCTGTTCTCAATCACAAGGCAGATTTCGATAGCCAACCAGTAATTAACTAGTTCAGAGAGAGAGATACATGGTTATAGTCATCCGTGTGTGATAGAACCCGACCACAAGGCAGAAATTCCGGCGAACTCATCTGACGCAGATACCTATGCTTCGGCAAGATGATCAGTGTGGAAGTCAGGCTACAGTCAAATAATGCGAGCTACTTGGAATTATATAAAGAGACGAGAATGCTCTCCTAGGGATAGTTTAGATTGTTGATGAATTAGACAGGAGCAAAAGGATTTTGCATGTCTAAGAGACTAGAATTAATTCATCATGATTATTCAAAAGTCTACTCTTCTTGCATGTCTTGCAGTGATAACATCTCTTGATGGAGTTGTTGCCGCTGACGAATGGCAGCTGGGAAGATGGGGTTCACCTTTCCAAAATTATCCGGATTACCTGTACGCGTTTTCATCGGACCGTGAGTTACTCCCTTATTTTCTCTTATCTTACCTTTCAATATCAAGAGACAAAATCTACTTGAACATAAACTAATTTAGCTTACCCCCGTAGTGAATGCGTGTGACGAGACTCTTGTCCATAGTAATGCTTATAACGGCACCAGATCTCAGGTTCTAAATGGAAATGGGCCGGAACCGTTCACTCTTGGTGGCGTTGAGGGTCTTACGATTTACTTTCCGCCGATGGGAGATATACGAATTTTGCACGGCACCGACGAGTGGGCTGTTTGCGAAGGGACGACCCTGCCGCCGGTACAGACCACCGACTGTATATACTATCCCTACCGAGTATGCACTCAAACAAATAAAGGGAGCGGCGGCGGCGGTGGTGGCGGCGGCGGCGGATCTTCGTCATCAAGCACTCATCATACTACCACGACTCACACTCATTCTATCTCGACAAGTAATAGCCACTCTCATTCCACCACGACAAGCGAGAGTCACTCACATACCACCTCATCGACAGTCAAAAGTCACTCACACACCACCTCATCGACAAGCAAGAGTAGTTCACACACCACCTCATCGACAAGCAAGAGTCACTCCCAGACAAAGTCTTCCACCAGCAAAGGTCATTCTCAGGCAACTTCTTCTACTAGTAAAGGTCATGCACAGACTACATCTTCAACCCTGTCAACCTCTGTGAGGACCTCGACAAGCTCGGCATCTTCACCACAGGGAACTGAGGCTACCTACCACGATCAGGCGCAGGACGTCGATGACGCTCACTCCGCAAGCCAAGAATACAAGGAACACCCACACGACCAGGCGCTGGCTAAGAAAGTTTCGGACGCCATCAACAAGGCACTTGATAGTGAGTCTCCCTACGCAGGCCCGCGGCACGTTATAAGCCTAACATGAAGGAAAGGTGCCATGAAAGCCGCTAGCGTAGCTGCTCCCGCTGCCGTAACAGCTGCTGAGGCAGAGCTTGTGCAAGATCTCACAAGTGCGGCTAAGCTCGCAGCCGCTGCGGCTGCTGCAGACTCCATTTTCAGCTCAATTCTAAAGGTAGTCGGTACGTATATGTTATTTCTCAAATGCCACTTCGATTCAGTAGATGTACGAACTAACATATCCCTCCCCTAGCTGCCCATCAGGCTATTGAGGAGGCTCGACGCAGCCCTAGCTCTACAACAGGTAACCACGCTTCACCAACGCCAATAAGCTCGAATAGCTGTAAGCTTGGTAGGGCGCTGCCTCTCAACAGGGTCGGCCACAACACTCTGAGAACAACGGAATGCGGCGCCAACGGACAGAAAACCACGACGGACTATATTATCACTTCTATTACCTGGCCGGCCAATCCTAGCACTATCACGGTCAGCGCAACATGCTCTCAGAAATGGGCACAGGCATGCTATCACTACAGCTCTGTCATAAGTAACCACACACCATGGAAAACACTGACTTGCCCCCCAGAGGCTGCTACTACTTCCCGTCGTCTGGACGCGGTGGCTACGCGCACGTGGCTCGGCCAGCACGACGGTAATCAAGAATTGGTCGGTAACGCCGGGAACTGGATCAATAAAATGTATCGGCCAAGCACTGCTGCCGATTGCGCTCGCGATGAGTTCCCGCCAGCGTATTTCCTGACCAGGAACGACCCAGCCTTCATAAATTCGGGGCGCAATACGAACGGCCAAATGATTCGATATCTCCCAGGTGGCCAGAACACCGGTGCAGCCAGCATGTGGAACAGCATCTGCTTGCAGAAGCCGATCGATGAGATCACGGATGACCAAGTCTTGTTTAGTAAAATCTTGAGAAGCCCAAAGAGTCCTGGGACATCACGGTTAAAAACTGGTAATTTTCCGTAACGCCCAAACCAACCTACTCATATTAGCGTGTACTAACCGTGTCCTAGCCGAGGCATTTTACGTACATATAGATGTGGACCACCGTCCCGTGTTCATCATCACAGACTGGCAGCAACCAGTGATTGCTGGCGACCTGGATGGCCTACGCTCTAACCCTTGCTGGCCGCAGAGGCTCGCGCCTAATGATCCTGGCTTCGCTCTACTCACGTACGATCAATGGTACACTCAACATGGGAGAACTCCGGAGTACGACTATTCTAGTCCATATGTGCGCGGCCAAAACGGACCCGCAAACGGGCCTTGATGAGCAGCAGGATACTAGATATCGACATGACCAGCACCAATCTCGTTGCAGGTCTTGAAGACCTCAGTGATAGTACATTCTTCTGGTTATCGTCTATTGGATATCTTTTCTTTTTCTTTTTTTCTTTTTTGTTTTGTTTTTCTGTTTGTTTTGATTAATTTCTTATTAGATTTCTTAGTCTTCATTTATATGTTTACGCAGAGCATAAGATTTAAGTAATACTAGAGATACTAGGATTACATTAGCAATCCTTAAGCTTTAGATTATCAAAAATATAAATTAGAAGGGCTTTCGCTTTGTTATTAATCTTTAACTTTCCCCTAGTAGCAAATGCTAAGTGGAAAATAAAAGGAAAAAGCTTTTTCCGCGTCTTATAACTTTCATTAAGTTATATTATAACCAGGTGTATAGGTATCATGATATTAACATTCTCTCAAGCATCTTCCGTGCTTCGTTCGCTTCCTCCGTTACTTTCCTAGACCGTTCCTTTACTGCTACTGCCCTGCTATCCCAATCTCCCGGAGCAAGATATGACGATTTGTGCACTATGTCAGTGGTATCCTGTTTACCTTTTACTACAGCGTGCTCGCTTTGCTTAGTCAAGCCTGCAACCATCCGTAGAATTGCTGCGCTCGTGTTTCGCTTCGTTGCGCTGCCCAACGTATGCACTTGACTAGCCCTAGAGAAGAAGTCCGATAGCTGAAACTCCGTAAAACCTTTCTTTCTCAAGAACATGGTAATCCCGGTCCTGAGAAAGGCGTTTGCCCTCCGGCGACGGTTGTGGGTAGGCGTGAGCACCCGTGCAGCAATCTGCCGTTTCGATTGTGACCGTGTAGCGGCAAGTGCATAGCTCAGGACTAGTTGGACATTACCATTAACAACCACACTCGGCTCCGATGCTTTCGGGTTAAACAGAATGGCGTGAAGCGTGAGCAGATGAGAGGCGAACAGGATCTTCAATTCTTCAAAGGAGTGCTTCGATGGGTTCGATGGTAGCAGTTTGTCTGGCCAGGGCACTTTATACAGCAGCAGTTTGACTTCACGATGTGTTGTTTGTATCAGTGAAGTAGTAAGGGCCTCGATAGCAAACTGCGAGCGAATGGCGACGACGTTACTGTTGCTAACGGATCCCGCCACCGTATCCCATAGTAGGTCTATTCTGCGGTGCAGCGCAATAGCTTCCACGATCATGTAGGCTTCAACAGGAGGAAGTCCATCAGACGCCAACGTGTCAGCTATCTGCTCTAATGCTGCTCGTCGTTCCAAGGCAGCCATAGAGTTGTGCTGTGGGATTCCAGTGGTGACAATAATGTCTAGAGGCCTCGATGCATGGAAAGTAACGAGAAATCTCTCCGTGGGGAGCTTTCGCCGAAGCTGCTTTGTGACCTTCTTTGCCAGGGACTTTGGCCTCGGAGAATCTACTTGATACCACTTCTTAGACAAGGTTATAGCATATTTCTCATGGACAAGATCACAATACTGTTTCTGCTGTGTGATTGCTGTGACAAAGTCCGGTATGCTGTGGAATTGATGCGATTGACTGATGTTAGCTCGCGTACAAGAAACAGGCTGGCTGGGCCAGAAATAGATCTCACTGATGAGTTTCTCGTGAGCTTCAAAATCCGGTGTATCCAGAAACAAAAGGTTGGTATCGTTAGCAGCAGCAGCGGCAATAGCTTCTGGGTCGCAAACATCGAAGATGTTTTTCCTACCTTGGCCAAAGAAACCGAACCAATTCCCCAAGAATATGATTGTTCTTCCGTGATACCTGGACAAAATATTCTTCGCGGCACCAGACTCCTGGTCCTTCTGGTTAAGGCCGGCGTAAAGGGATATATTCCACGTATCGATCTCCATTCCAAGGGAACTGTTGATGAACCGACGTATTGACTGAGCTCTCTCGCCCCCAGTTTCAGAGTTGGTTACCAAGAGGAAAGATGCGCCAGGGTGCATAGTATAGTGATCAGACACTTGCATCCTAATCTCAACAACATGGACAAGATTGACCTCGTATAGGCCATCAGGTCCAGGGTGTTTTGGCTTCCCTAGATAGAGCTTGAATAAGGCCGCAACATGCTGATAACTTTGGGCGTTATTATGGACACGAAGCTGCCGCTCTAATACGAAGCCCCTTCCACCCCGGATATCACCGGGAGTAATAGTAACGGATTCACGCCACTGATTAGGTTCAGATTCGAGCTCCCCAAAGGCTGCAGGGAACGAGACATCGATCTCAACAATACGCGGGTTATATCCATCAGTTCCAATTGAGACACTGCCATGATTGTAAACCTTTCTTGATGTTAACAGTCCCAAACCCCGAGCAGCTGCTTATAGTAAAATACATACCTCAAATGACAGTTTGCTCTGTGAGCCTTGGGCTACAGTAGCCAAGGCTCGCAAGTTTCTCAGTTCACAGGGATATCTGATCTCGATCATTTTATTGAATTCAAAATTCGAAATTTCCCTTTCTATCCAAGGCATGATCGCATTAAGTTTAATGGCTTCGTTGTGGATGAATAAATTACCTATCTCTGGGATCTCGTGATCTTCTTGTTCTCGGATTCGCACTTTGATAGGACCGTCAATGGTGACTGATGACCCCTCTCTTATCGAGGGCAGAAATGTCCGACCGTCATGTCCGTCCACAAGTTTAAACCAATCTGATTCCACCATGTCTAGTTGTATGGAGCGTGTTGGAGAGGGCATTCCTCCTACAAATTGTTAAGTCAGTATCAAAGGTAACCACAATGGTACACTAGAATATACCGGAGTTCTGAACTGTGATTCTTCGAACGAATAGATGTTCGCCGGGTTCGAAAATTCCGTCTCCATTCTCATCCTCGACGTCAAAATCTGTGAGCGCAAGACTGTACAAAGAGCTGTACTCTTGACGGCTTCCATCTGACTTTTGTACAACGATTGTTGCATTGCCGTGAAGACCGTCCATACCGTTATGAGGGAAACTTGTGCCTGGTGTACCAGAATGGCCATTCAACCCATCCAGGCCTGCAACTTGCTTGTGTGTCTGGATAAATGGACTGCTGTCGCATCCAGTGCAGTGTCCCTCCCCGCCATGACATCTGCACACAGGACTCAACTCCGGACCGTGTACTTCCTGCAGTCTTGTTGCAGCCTGGGCCATCAACTGGGCTGCGCCAGCACGAGTCACCATCTGAGTGCCGGGTCGTACGAGCGCTAGAGTGCTATACCGATAAGGCAGCACATGTCAGAAATAGCCTCTCAGGAGTGCTCTAGAGGCTTACCGGCCCATTTCCACTATTGATTTGTAACGAACTACGTTGTTGGAGTTAGTGGTTGTGTCACCTCCGAGGCAGCGCGCGGTACAGCTGTAAACATAGCCATCGCATTGTTTCCTGTGTCGTCGTAGTTAATATTTCTCTTCATGTTATATCGGGCGGTAGACATACCATTCATATCCCTTCCCCCCTTTTCCTCCCCTTCCGCCACGGCCCGGCTGACCATGTTTACCGGGTTGACCGCCTTTTCCTCCAGAAAGATCCCACTTGACTGCCATGAGAAGATGCGCCTGATCTTCGTCCACAAATATCTCTATGGTACCGCCATCTCCGCCATCTCCGCCATTGCCGCCTTGTCCAGCACTGCCTGGGTGATTAGCTATTTGCCGTAATCGTAAAATATTAAGGATAACGAACTTGCCGCCATTACCTCCATCAGAGCCTGACTTTCTTATTATCAGCTGAGAATAAAGCAGCAGTATACGGATTATGCGTTCGTACCGTAGCCTCTGAAGTCTCTGATGCATCCATTCCATTGACCCCGTCCCGCCCATCAACTCCGTCTTCACCATTCATACCATCTTCGCCATTGCCACCAATTGCGGTGAGGAGCAAATCTCGGCCTACTGGAACATCAATGGGCGAAGGAAGCTCGTGCGAGCTCTGAGATGCAAGAACTATTGCACGTATGCCACCTTTTATTACGGGAGATTCGACAATCTGCACTGAAAGATGGCCGGCAGCTGATCCAGGTATTGACCGTTGGGCGTCTTTTCCGGGACGCCCGAGGCGTGCGTACTCTACGCTCTACGTATAGTCAGAGTACTATATTCAAACCCAATCCCCCCTCCGCACCACATCGATGGAAAGGGGTCTGCTATGGTAGCAAAATTCTACTGTGTAGTCACAGCGCCCGGATCCATGACATACCTGATCATAGAGCTGTAATTGACGATCGTCATAAGTCCAAGGATCCCGTAGCCCGGTGCTCTGAGCTATAAGTCTTCCGTCTTGGCCATCAACTGAGAGTTTTACATTCATCTTTAGCTTTAGCACAAACTATGGGGATGCATGATTCGCGAGAATAGGAAGAGGACTGTGTTCTGGTGGATTCATGTTCACTCTTCTAGGTTATGGTTGCATTGATAGGTATTTATCTGTCATCGCCCAACCAACGTTGCGTTGTATTAAAGAGGTCATATTCCAGAGGCACCCAATTCAGCTTTGCAAGATTCTCTGAACCGCCGAGAGCCTTATTTTATTGATTGGCCCCACGTAAGAGTTCCTCTGTGCAGTGCTTATTCTTGCAACGCCACAATCATATACAGATGCATTCTGCCAGGCAGCAGTCCCAATAGCATTGGCTTGTGCGATAAAGAGGGTAGTATGCATACCGCATACCGTTGCATGACCGATTCCTGACCGACTCCTGGCAGGACCCTTGTTTTTCCACTTCACCCGCTACCCCTGAACCAGCAGGGACTCTTTGATAGCATATTCCAAAACTATCCAGGATCGTAAAGGTATACAGAAAATCAGCCTCTATTATACAAAACGGCAAATAGACTCGTAGACAAAAATCTATATGCTAATAATCGAGTACAGGGGAGCTCATCATGTGACCACTCGCACTCTTGCTTTGGAGATCTTTCGGGCACTGGAGATATGACCAATAGGATTCTTGAGCCTATCAAAGGTCTTTTATGCAGCAGTATACGATATAACACCCAACCAGGCTGACAGCCCTATATTTAGAGTGGTGGTCAGGCTTTATTCGATCCCTGGGCAGTGGTCTGGATAGTGCATCTCTGGTAATTCCATGTGTACCCCGCAGCTTGACTTCTACCTCTGATGCCAACACTCCATTCAGCTCCCTGAGACACTTGCTAGGTGAGAGTTGCACTATGATATAAGTTTTCATAATACATCTACCCACCTCATTATGGAGGTCAAATGCCAAGTTATCCGCCCGAAAGACGCACGCCAGTATCGGCAGCGGAGTGTTTCGCTGCTCCCATGGTCTGATCCAACGCCATGCTCGGTCGCTAGTAGATCTGTCGAGTATCCTGAAGCTTCTGCTGCCCAGCGGCCCCCACGAGAGCTAGTATTATCTCTGAATACATATGAGAGACTTGCAGCGGCGCAACGGGCACAGGATGAATTGACAGATTATGTAAGAGCAGAAGCTCTGGTGATGAGAGAGCGCCAGTATGAAGAGTTGAGAGCATTTCGGCAGTTTCGCGAGTCGGTTGCGAGAGAAAACCGAGAGCGAGAAGAAACTCTACGTCAGCAGCAGCTAGATCATTTCGAGCTAATAATGTTGGAGTTTGAGACTCGTCGAGCAATAGAAGAAGAAGAAAGAATTGCCGACGAAGTACGAAGAGAAGCTATAAGAGATTCGGTAAGAGAGTCCATGACTCGAATGAGAGATGAAGCAGCGCGGCAAAGACAAGTAGAGCAGGATAAAATACTCGCCGAACATATAGAGGCAGAGGCTAGAATTGAAGAGGCACAAATACAGGCCCAGGAGGAGGCAGAAGAGAGAGAATGGATCCGTCGGGAACGTCTCAGAGAATGTGCAGTCTGCATGGAAGAGGACGATATGGGTTCCATGACCCAGGTACCCTGCACGCACTGGTATTGCTACGAAGATCTTCAAAGTAAGTTCTCTCACATCTCCTCATTATGCAGAATAGAGCGCTGCTTAAATTAACTCAAAAAAAAAAAACAAGCCGCTTTCCAGAATGCCCTAGATGGCCGTCAGCCATTTCGTTGCTGTCGTCAAGAGATTCCAGTAGATCTATGCCCTACCGCAACAGAGGACTTCCGGGAGAGATATAGACTCATGATCTTGGAATTGACAACGCCAAACCCCGTCTATTGCTCAAATAGGGCCTGCGGGGTCTTTGTGCCGCCGGCACAGTACCAAGGACCGGACATAGCGGCTTGTCGCGCGTGCCGGTCTACGACATGCAGAATATGTCGGAATGCCGCTCACGTCGGGATCTGCCCAGAAGACGTCGGCATGCAGCAAACAGTCTCTCTCGCAACAAGGAATGGTTGGAGATCATGCCCTAGTTGCAATAACATGGTCGAGAAGAGATCAGGGTGTAATCACATGACATGTAGATGCGGCGGACAGTTTTGCTATGTCTGTGGTGGCGTCTGGGGAGCCTGTCGAGAGCATTTATAACAACTTTTGAAAGATCATAGCGGGCACTTGTAATGAGATTCTGTCATGGCCAGGACACATACAACCATGGTATTTCTGTCGTTAAGGAGCGCTTTGATAGAACTAGGAAGTTGAAGGATATACTTGGCAGAGAAGCCACAAGCGTCTTACTTTACCATATGAGGTTCCGGGCTCGCTTCCGGGCTCGCAGTATCAGGAGGTTTGGTTAGCATTCAAAAAATCTCCAGCTAAGAGCAAAAGGAAATGAAAATGAATTCCACGTTAAATTTTTTTTATAATACTAAAAAGACCGCTTGGGTTCAGGGCAAATAAAGCCTTCGTTTTTAAGGAACTATCTATCCCGGTTAGGAGGATGGATACTATATTTAGCTGGCTAGCCTACACTAGAGCCCCTCCCATTACAATATAACCTCTTTTCCCCCTTCACCCTTGGGATTACCTGTGACTTAGCCTTGGCGGTCTTTATACGGGGTATTGATATCCAGTAAAATGCTAAAAGAGCATGGACATCTCGTGGTTTTCTCAGCTGCGTCCGGAGTTCTTGTCCAAAACAACTCTAGTAATTGCTTAGTGACCGCAGATTCATGAAGCCAAAGAATGACATCACATTTGTCAACGAAACTTAGGGATTCGCTGGCGGTCATAGGAGTTCAATTGAGTCTTTGCATTGAAAACCGTGCAGGGGCAAGTTGTCTTGGATAGATAAGTATTGATAAGATGACGTCTTCCGTTACACAGGGATACACCAAATACCGTTTAGAGATAGATTAATTGCCGCTCTTACGTACGTATAGTAGGTAGTACCTGTGTTGCGGGGTATGCTACTTGAAGACCGTTTCGTCGACCGCCGTTGCAAAACGTACTCTTGATAGAATCCGTTTTCATTCGGTATTAGATTGTACCTTCCGTCAGAACACTGAAAACCCACGTAGCTTAATCTCCAAGGGATGTTGCTTTTTGGTTTACAAGTGCACGCTAAACAGCCTTGCTGGCATCAACGACCTGGAAGAATACGCGCACACCATTTGGCTGGAAGATTAGAGCATTTCAGGCTTCTGGGTCTTCTTTCTTATGACAGCCCTACTCAGTAGTGCAAATAGTATGGCGCGCAGTAAAAATTATTTGATCACTTGGCAGAACTACTTTTACCTACACTAAACTCCTTTAATAGTCTCCAAATACGGGGTAATTCGTCATGTGACACTCTATCGATAAATATAATTTGTACGAAGTATGCTGAAAGGCTTCTCAACTGGTTGCCAAGCCATTTCACGTGATGAAGTACCCCACAGTTCAAGACTATTAAAAGGATTTAGCGCAGGTAAAAGTGGTTCCGCCAAGTGATCAAATTCCCAAAACTATACGGTAGCTCAGGTCATTCAGCTTGCGGGGGTGCGGGTGAATATCAAGGTCTAGAACACCTAGAACCCCACAAGGGTTGGCACAAGGACCTATGCTAACTTAAAGAGGACTAAGTGCAGTGGTGCACGCCCCCAAGCCATTGGACGCCGCCGAGGGTACTGCGAAGGCCTCAGTTCGATTCTGAGAGTCCTCAATCATCTGTGCTCATTTTTATCTTGATAGCAAGATGACAAAGTACACATAACAATAATTTATGACAAAAATACAAAACATATAACATTTACCATAGCAAACATATCATTATTCTTGTGATAATTCTCCCTAGTGCTATTTAACTAGGTTGTAAGTAATATTTTAAGATAGCCAGTATTCTTATGAATATTAGATTAAATACGTGATCCTTCCTAGGAGCAAAGCCTACTCATCCTTCCTTTACAAAAAGGCTCCTGTCTTAATTCTTTTCAGAGGTTAGAATTATTTCTGACTCCTAGACGCTTGATTTAATTTGTTACATATTATTCCAGTGTGTTAAGATCTTGATACAATGACTCATAATGACTGACTGAGCCTCAGTCACTGAGGCGAGAGCCACTCACAAATTTAAGACCATTGTGTATCAGGAAGGCGAGGAGATAGTAAACAATTTCTATACGAGTACCACCGCCTAATTGTCTCTACTTCAAACCCATAAAGTGACTAGGCTTAAAGTGCCTTGCTTACAGCAAACTACACCGCCACGCTTTCAACTTCGTTTAGCAACGACACAAACACACTAAAATTATCGAAAGAGCCAATCCATTGCGTGTTCATGTCTCGGAGGAGTAGTTAATGGCTCATCGTCCCCTTTTCCCACCCAGCACTCTGTGGAGGCTTGGAAGTCACTAGTCTCTTCCTCGTATAGAAAAAGGCCCTTTTCTAAGATACGTGGTTTTGACCAGGGGCATCGACTCGGAACGTGCAAAAAGTATGCGATCCCTGGTATTACTGGAAAAGAGTTAATGGTCTCATATGTCAAACAAGGACCCGGCCAACCATCTTCGATGGTGTGGTGTTTGCAAGCTTTTAGCCTCCGGTAGCTGTCATTCCCTGTCAGAGGTGTTTGTCTTTAGAGTGAAAGAAACTAAGACATTCTATTAGAAAATACTAGACTGTCTCTACATTAGGGGCCCCTTCTAGCCCACTGCAACCCTAGCCCCTGACGTACCCATCCAAGGGTGAGATAATACGGAGCTCTCTAAAATCTACTTTGAAAGAATTCGCCTCGCCTCGCCTCGTCTCGTATTGGATTTAGAGTATTCTAATCAAAGACTTCATATTGTTAGAGAACAATGTACCCGAAGTTGGTCTACTAGGATTGGAATATGGCTAGATTAACCTCCTAAATCATGATTAAGTGCTATTCATAGTTGTATACATATGGATGGTCTATACTTCCGCCTGGTGACTTTTTAGCTCTACTAGAGACCTTACTTTGGCAGCGTTCATTATCCTACAACTACATACGCTGTCTAAATCACTCCTAATGAGGTATTCGTGTCAGCCGTCTTACTATAACCAGTAAATAAAATGTTTGGGAAATGTAATAAGTTCAAGTGGATCTGTAGATATCAGACGCAGTCAGATCTGACATTTGATCATGAGAGAGTGACAGATGAAAATTTATTGAGAGAATTGTGTCTTAGACTTCTTATACGATACTTGGCCTAGCCTAAGAAAATGGCATTTCCTGTGTTGAAATCATCGTGAACACTAACGTTGTAATAGTTAAATCCTTGGATAGAGCTCACGGCCTGAGCTAAGTTGATGGCCTGAGACTTCTATTTTCTTGGAGCGAGTGCCTGTGCATATACCCACAAACCTACTTACTTAGTCTTCTTATACATTGACTACATTTCGAAGAATTCTGATCAAGATTTTGGCTCACTTTGTCGACTATTGCCAAATTAGTGCATCATAGACTAGTACTCCATGAAAAAGGCCGTGATCTGTACCTAGAAAAATTGTTACCTGTAATGACTGTGGGTTAAATTGACGAGGAATAAACTAACTCACTAGTCAAAACTCAAGAATCAAGACCTTTACACGAGAATTGGACCGATGAACACACATTGAAGCTAGGCATAATTGAGTGACTGATTTTCTGTCTAGTTATCTTGAGTTGGCGGTGAAAAAGAAAAAAAAAATTTAGAAGTGCATGCCACTTTGAAAGATTGAGAGTGAATGTAAAAAGATTCTACACTTTCTCCAAGATCCTGACAGGCGGAGGTGCAGGCCCCGCTAACTTAGATGGAGGAAATGGGGGCTGAGCAAAATGGAAGAAGCAAATACGCCTTGGTGTTTTCACTAACTTTTTGGTTTCGCCAAGCGCTGGCTAGAATAGGAGTGTAAAGGGCACAGAGATCGAACGAACTTTATATCAGCCTCCATTAGTGTGATTTAATCAGATTAGTTAGGTAGGTAAATAGGTGGGTTGCTTGTAGTGTGTCAGTTTGAACCCAACCCACAGCCTTTGGCAATAATAACCGCAGAGACTCAGTTGACTCACTTGACTCACATTTAATTGTTGATATTAATAAGTTCAGGAACCTTCAGCATCAAGTTGGATATTGTACAGTCAACTTGAAGATATGTATGGTGAACCATCATGGACGCAATCAGAGATGTCGGCGGGGACCGGCTTCGGGTTTACTATCAGTGTTATAGAAAAGTCACGATGCCATTGGTACGGTTGTGATGTAGGTGGACGCCGAGTCAGCCCAACACGTACGCCGTAAAGGAGATAAGAAGAATGTCTAGTGGTGGTGGAAGTGTGCCGATACGCGCCCTTAAAAGCAAGGGGTATTAGCCATAGTATACATGCTCCAATACATGCCCCAATGCCCGAAAGACCATGCGCCCCATCTCTAGCCACCTAGCCCACCAAGCCATGCATGACAAGCCCCTCAGCCCCTCCACTACTAGGTACCTAGCTACGCAGGTAGGTCGAAGGTGGGGTTGACGGGTCGGTACAGCACCTACAATGGCCAGAGCCTTACCTTACCTACCTCAGGCTTGTAAGGCAAATCGGCTGGGGGAGAAAGAAGGGTACCTTGGTTGCTACAGATGGCACACAGCCTGCTTGCTAAGTAAGACGCTAACCACTGGCAGATGGCTCAGGCACCTCGATGCACTCCGGGCAAGTTCCTTTCTAGTCATTCCATCCCACTTTGTGTTTGTCTCATGCCATGTCATCGTCTTCGTCAAATGACCCGGCCATCAACTGCTCTGCGGCTCGATTTTGCCTGTGACTATTAAGATCGGTAGGTATTTAAGCGCCCCGGGTAGTTGCTGGCCATCAAAGAATCCTGATGCCGGCTTTCTCTTTGTTTGCGCACGCTGATCCCTGCTCCATAGCCACGCATTCATCTCATCCCTTTGCTCATCGCTCATCGCTCATTATCCCTTGCTTCATTCTGTAGAACCTCATTTCCGCCCTTACAAGTCCTTCGCTAGGGTTAAGCAAACATTCTCAGCTCATCACATCGCACCACTGCGCTGCGGCAACAGCACGCGCGTGCGTGATTGTTTCCCGGACATAAGAGGCCCCCTCGACACAGCGCTATGGGTACGTTCTGCAGTATAAATAAGGGCGCCGAGTCCGACGAGCCTGACAAAGACTCGGAAGACTCTCCATCCCACATCTCCCATGCAATATCTTCACAACGGCTCAAGATGACGGACAATAACACACGGGGCCAACACTCTCGACACGGCAAGTCTGCCCGGCAGTTCAGGTTTAAGTTCCAGAATGACATAGCAGCCGGCGCAGATGCCGGCGCAGATCAAACTGAAGCAGAAGCCAACAGAGTCATTGCGCACATGAGGAAGCAAGACGAGGCCTTATTCACGGCACAGTCTCTCTCGCCCAGCCAACATTTCCTCCATGTCCGCGATGTCCTCAAGGACACCCGGCTATTTCAGGTTGCACGGATGGTGCCTAAAGGCGCTCATCTACACCTCCACTTCAATTCTACGCTTCTGCCCGGAGTCCTTCTCGGTTACGCCAGAGATATGACCAACATGTACATCTGGAGTGACCATCAACTCCTCGAGGACAGTGATTTCAAAAACTGTAATCTCGAGTTTAGCCTACGCAACCTCGAGCAGGTTCGCAAGGACATGCACTCGAAAGCCGCCGAATCGGGTGACAGTTCAATGCTAGAGAAGCTTGCACATGCCGAGAGTCTATCCGATGCAGCCGCCAAAACCCGCGCGTACGATATGCTAGGTCCGGATATCTTTAGCGCGACCTATAAGAACGGCAGGAGGGACAAAGGCCAGCAAGTCGAGGAAATGCGCTATCAGTATTTCCGGGAACGCTGGGATGAGAAGGCTCAGGGTAATTGCGATGAATGGCTTATCCGCAAGCTCACCTTCAGGAAAGAGGAAGTAGATGAATTCTTCACAGAAGTAGACGATGAAGAGCTTGAATCGGAACCAGAAGCAGAACGATCTGTCTCCGTACAACTCGCTTCAAACGGAGCGAAGTCCCAAGAGTTTGATGAACAGCGATGGGTCATAGAAACCAGAAGAAAAATTTCAGAAAGCGACTATAAACATAACCGCATTAGTGCACGCAGGTGAGATACATCTCCGACAACATCAATGAGCAGAGCTGACTATCCTTAGAGCATGGACAGAGTTCAATGCGCGCACTAAAATGATGAAAGGATTGTTTAATTACGAGACGGCTTTCCGACAATATACGGGAAAATGTTTCGAAGGGTTCGTTGAAGACAACGTCCAATATGCTGAGATTCGGCCGAACTTCATGCAAACAAATCAGATTCTCAATGACAGCGCTGAAACAAAAATCGACAACTTTGGCACGATGAAGTGTATTATTGAAGAATATGAAAAATTCATGAAACATATTGGGGACATGAGCGCGGATGGGCAGATAATTGACAACCCACAGCATCGGCCAACTTTTAGCGGAATCAAGGTTATCTATTGCACACCACGCTCCTTCTCAAGGGAGGCTGTCAAGAAGGCCTTAGATGAGTGTATTGAAATGAAGAAGAAATGGCCAGAGTATATTGCGGGCTTTGATCTCGTAGGCGAGGAAGCCTTTGAGATGTTGCACCCTCTGAGATTCTTCGAGCAGGAGTTCCGAGATTTCCAGACACGATGCGAGGAAGAGAAACTTGAAATACCATTCTTATTTCATTGCGGCGAAACACCGGACGATCTTGAAGGCAATCTGGAAACAGCACTTGATCTCGACTCCAAGCGCATCGGTCATGGCTATGCCTTGCCAACGAAGCCAGATGTTCTGAGGGCGATGAGAAGCAAGAACATCTGCGTCGAAACCTGCCCAATCTCTAACATGATATTGGGCTTAGCAAAGTGCATGGATGAGCATAGCGTGTATAGATTGCTTGAAGAAAACATGCACTGTGCCATAAGCAGTGATAACGGCACTCTCTTTAAGTAAGTCACCACAGATTCTCAACGCTCTCAATTTATCAGTCTAATTTCGGATTTAGTTCTACACTTTCTCACGATTTCTACGAGGTCATGGCGGGCAATGAGGATATCAACTTGTATGGATGGAAGCAGCTTGCTAGATGGAGTATAGAGCACTCCTGCTTGAGCCCAGATGAGCTCAGAAGAACCCTAGCAGAATGGGAGAGACGTTGGGAAGATTTTATCACCGCCCTCACTAAGGGTTCAAGCGCAGAGCCACGCGTCTTGAGCCTTCAACAGCTTGTGACTCTGAGAAATGAGGCTGAGTCGTCCAGACTAGCTAAGTTGTGAACTACTCAGGGAAACATCTACTTTATTTCGCCATTCAGTTCGTCATAATTGCTTGATTCATGCGAGGGGAAAGTAGCTTGCTTCCCCCTCATATATTCCCCCCCCCCCCAAGGTGTCATGTGGGAATTCAGCGATTGGTTTACACGGGGATATGGTTTCGAGATACCACACTACGGTGCAGCTCCTGCAGTGTAAGAAACAAGAGCACGTCAGGTTAATTGATAAGTTGTGAAGTACAATTAGGGTGTGTTTTTCTTTGGATATTGTTCCCGGGCTCAAGATTAAGGCTCAATTCAGTGATTGCGGTGTGAAAGTGATAGATTATTACGTTTAACTGCCGTACCCCTTATTTCTAATGAAGTGCACACGTGAGTTCCGCGAAGCACAAAAACAGCCCCCAACACCAAAGCTGTGACAACAAAGAGGCAGTGGAGTACACTGTTGTGATAGTACTATACAACCTGCACCCAGCGCACTGCCACATGATGTCTAAGCCGCGCTTGGCAAATCGATTTTCCCTTTCACGATAAAGGCGGCAAGCGCTTTTGTTCCTACCGGCAAGACGCTAACCAGCAGACAAGCTGGAATATTTACCGTGATATAGGAGTAAAAGGGTTCTGGTCTCAATCAAATCCCCGCAATCATTGACAGCCTTTTTTTTTCATCGTCATATAGTCCCCATCGTCATATATGTTGTCGATTGGGTGCAGCAGGTAGAGGTGGTGCAGCGCAAATGCTAAGCCCTGTAAATAGGAGGAGGTAGCCCATCAGTGCATTATAGTGCATTATACGCAGTAGTGTGCTGTTAGGATACCAGTACACCGGTCCCGTAGATGGGTTAACCGTACGCATCCCACAATGGAGCTGACCACTCAGCATCCTCATAGCATCTACTGCGCCAAAGCCAAGAGCGCCATCGCCAACGTTCCCCCCCGGTTCCTCTCCCTCTTTATTCCCCGACCCCTGCTCGCCCAATCTACTACGTCTTTCTTTCTCTAATAAGTACAGTCCATTTCTCCCCACCCGTCAACTTCAAATAAACTTCCCTTTGGTTTTACGTGCCTAACCTACCTACGTGTATTAGACATACAGTCTCATGGGAGGCCAGAATAGCCCCCTTCTATAGGTGATTTTGTTTTTGGGTCTGATTTTCTTCCTTTTATTTGTACCAATCATACGAGGCTGCACGGCAATAGGTGTTTTTGTTTCCCTTTCCAAACCAGCCCATCCACCTTTAGAATCATTTCAAAGTCTTTGCCTTCCTCCACCAATTTTGCGAGACTATCGAAACACTAAACGAAGCACGAGGCAATCTAAAAGGACGAGCCGAGCCGAGAACGAGACGAGACAAGACATTAAGACGACGGGGCATCCTGTCTTGCCTCGCCCCGCCTTAGTCCTAAACTCAATTGCCTGCTAAAGTTCGACCGTCGAAACCTTCCAGCCCGTCGGTACCCCAGAGGACTTCCATATAATGGGCGATTCCAGTGGTTCTATGTATAATGGCTCTGCTTTCTGGTTCCAATCGGACGATCCCAACAGCCAGGGCCCCGCGGGCTGGCGTCTGGATGTTGTTACGCTGCTCGCCGTCATCGGCGAGTCGTCGATCGCAGAACATGCCCAAATCATCACCGCCAGTGTCCTCTGTCTCCTACCGCGCATTATCCCTGCCCCCCAGGCCTTGCTGAAGCCATCCCGCCCTCAGCGTCTTCCCGAGACCACGGCGAGGATGGCTGGTGTCTACAGCGGTGTCGTTCTCGACACCGTGGGGTTCTTTGCCAACATCATTCACCCGCTTGACGAGCTGCAACCCTTCGCTTTCAAAGTCCTCGAGATAAAACATACTGATAAGAACAACGCCGGGGGCATGGAAGTCCCGCAGCCCGCAGCAAACCCGAGCAGCTTCTTATCAAGGTTTCGATCGAATGGGAGAACAAATACGAACCTCTCGGTCACAAGGTCGATCAAGGGTCCTCCTTCAGATGCCCTAGATGACGAGCCGAAACTTGTGCGAGGACGGGCCACCGGCCTCGGTGTCACGTTTTCCCCTGATGTCGAGGCCGGTCTTGTTGATGCTCCGCCACAAGGGATTACCCGACGCCAGACAATGAAGGAGAAAGTCCAGGACTTCGTAGCCAACCCCACCCTGGCAACCAATGTAGAACGACCTGCTATTCCAGCCACCTTATATTCACCCATCCATATCCTCGAAGTATTTTCTGGCCTGCTCACCTTCGCCATTATTGGGTTTGCTGCCTGGCAGGAAGATGGAACTGCTATCATCGCTGTCACCTTGATGGCCTCGGCAAGCTCGATTGTTGGTTGGGCTTCCTGGTGGCGGCCCATCTTGATGAATCGTAGCCATACCAATAAGGTACCTGCAGGTGACGTCATTATACGAACTCGTGAAGGTGCTTTTCTGCTCGTTAAGTGCACCGAGGAGGTAGCCCGTGAGCTTTACTCGGGTACGGAAGAGTGCAAGTATCATGTTGGCGGACAGGCCTACCGTTTGCTTATGGGATTGGGTACCTTTTTGCTGATGGGATCCGTTATTTTGTTGGGCAACTGCAAGTGGAAGTCGCAAATATTCGTTAGCGCCGCCTATGTTGTTCTGAACGGCCTTTACTGGACTATGGGCTTACTGCCAAAGCGTTTATTCTGGGATCTCAGCCGCTACGAATACAGAGACATCACACCACCGGAAGCTCGAAATGCCGATCAGACGACAGACCCAACCGACCCACGTGAGGGTGTCAAGAGCTTCACACGGACGCTTTGGTGGGCTATCCGCGAAACGAAACGTACGGCCTGGGTACGGAGGAGCGGTGCCGCGCCGGGAACACCCCAGTGGCAATTGTGGTTGGCTGAAGCCGAGGCCGCTGCCAAAGCCGGCAACAAGAATTGGCAGTCCGTTGCCCGTAAGGATGACATCATGAAGATGACCGAAGACGAGATCAACAAGAACCCCGCCGCGCCTCCCGCTCATGATTTCGATGAAGCCGAGCAAGCTGTTCCCGCCGTCCAGGTCCAACCCCTCGATAGAAACCAAGGACAAGGCGGCGCTTTTTAACTGGATTTTTTTTTTGGGGAATCAAATTTTTGGAGATTTTATTAAGGTTTAAGCGTGTTGGATACCCATCAAAGAGCAAGCGAACGGATCTGTAAATTGATATTTATTTAAGTCTGTCCCTTTTAGAATGCATTGCGGCCAATGAGCCGCGAGATTTCGGTCGGCAAAGGGGTACCAAGCAATACCCTCTGCTAACGATCTATCATGAAGGAATCTGGGAAGGTTCTCTTTTTCTGTACTATATAACTATCTAACCAGCGTCATTGCCATTTTACCTGATGATGGTGTTTGGGCGGGGAGAGGGGGATGGGGACCATTGCATTCACTGGGGCGTGCCGTTTGGGATATTGTTTTGAGATTGTTACTTTCATGGATTCCAAGAAGGGGAGGGAATTAGGTGTACATTTGGCTTGCTCTGATCTTCGACTCGAGTCAGGTAGCTCCCGCTGTCAGAAAAGTCTTCGTCAAAGCGAATAGATCATTTACCGACTACGCCCGTCTTTCTTGTTTCTACCCATCACTCAGTGACACTGTGATCTAATAATCACTTCAAGCATAAGGGGATACAGAATCCGCACGGGAACAAGGCCGATTGCTATGGCTTCCAAGGTCCATACCTCCCTTCCGGGCACGCGCCGGGCTTGGTGGCTGTCCTTGGACCTTTATACAATTGGTCCGTCCTTATTACCTCCGGAGTCCGCCAACATGTCTTAGATAAGAAACAGTTCAGCTAGCGTACTTAGTACGGTCCAGGTGTCTCACCGCTGTGTAACATGGAATATGTAAGTTAAAGTCTTGGTCCTCGGTATGTGGCCGACGCCTAAAATCATCAATGCGTAACTGCTCTGGTCAACTTCCGACGTTGCGTTGCAGCACTCTGCATATCGATCCCTTGGCTTTCGTGTTGCGTATTCTATTACGCAGTATAGATAATATGCAAGATAAGTGTTTCGGCCTGGGTAATTTAAAAGATCTTAGTCTTCAGCTAGTCGGCTATTCAGCCCTCGCTTAGACCTAAGACATGTGCTGAGTTATATGCGTAAGTCACTCGTACCTAGTCTATACTCGTGATTTTTCATGTGGAGCCTGAACGCCATCTTGCTATCTACCCTGTATTCATATTAAGGCTTACATGCGCATTGAAATGACTCGATACATAGTGTGTATTTACAGGCTGCTCTTTATAGAAATTTTTCGAATCGGGAGATTTAGAATGACCTGTTGCCCGGAAGCACGGTAATATGGCGTAGTCCCGCACTATCCTATAATTAGCTAAGCACTTTGCCAAGAACCGTTAGATCGTCGCTTAGGGACATCTTAGTAACTCCAAGGACTGTACTTCGTAGTAGGTATCTTTGTGTTGTGAATTCTAAGACAAATGCTATAACTCGGAGAAAATAGGGGCGTATAATAACTCCCGGGGACTCAGTTAGACTTGGTGTCGGCATTTGCGTTGCGTCTGCCAAACTTGTCAAAATTTCCTAAACGGCACATAATCGTGCTATAGCGAATCCCTGTGTCACCAATCAGCAGCAAGGGCTGGGTCTGTATACTACCTCTTTCCTAAGCACGTATATGTATGCGTAGTAGTGCGTAGGTAAGTATTGTGACGGGTGCACAGACACCATGCGATAATCACAACCTCAGTGTTCTATGGACTTAGCTTATCGATATGTGAACTAATTCTAATCCGTTTTTTGTCGAAGAGGCTCTTAGAACTTGAGAGACATTCACCCGCACAGAGTCAAGACCAATAATTGGGAAAGGTTTAGATATAAAAATTACGATACAACATAACAACGAAAACGCACTGATCTCGGACCCATGCAATACACGAGGAGCACGGTCCCCAGCCTTACCCAACTCATGTTGATCTTCCCCAAGTTAGAACTAGCTCTGTTAACTATCATCGAACCGTTTTTCACATTACGCTACACTATCTAGGTTTAAGCATGCTGGAATCTGACAACCTAAAGATTATGAAACGATCGAACAATTGGAGGGCTAGATGGATCAACGAACATCGAGGTGATGATCAACAAACAGTAATTGTTAAGAATGCATCCTACTTACATTATGAATATGAAATGAATTAGATAGCTTCTAATCATCCGCGATGTGGCTGAAGCCGCATGTCCAACGAGAGTGAATTGGACACTGGGGATCGCCACGGAAAGATACTCCTTATGTACGTACGCCAGTAGCCAAACCTAACGGAAGTCTTCCGAACCCCTGATATCCTTGTTGGTTCTGTTCGCTCACGCTACCGCTCAAGAGAAGAAACTTAACAGTGGATTCCGTCTCTCCCTTGCATACATACTACCGGTATCTAGATAGGTATGTCGTCCCTATATCTAATGTAATAGATCCAGCGTCACGGGCCCCTGACACCACCCCATACTCTCCTTTCTCATCTACCTCGCTCGCTTTACTCTTTCTTTATACACTACGTCAGCTAAACACAGGAAGACTCTCAATTATTTACTTACACTGTTCCAAGGCTGGCCCTTCATTAAGATAATACGGACGACTTCTAGGATGGCTCCTCGTGGGCTCGGGTTCCTGGCTAACCCATACCAACTTGCGACCCTACTGCTGGCTATTGCTGTTTGCCTCCTGACAGTAGTGACCGTCCCGCCTTCGGCCACGATATATCTACTCCGAGCAGACTACACCAGAAAGAGTCGAGATGCTGTGACCTCAGCAGCATGGTTTAGCAGCCTGGGCTATTGTACGGCTGATACCAATAATGATCACTTGTCAGTGCGCACTACATTGAAGATGACCCAGCTGGCTGGTATATTAACACGACTTAGGAATCTCACGCTCTCTACTATTTACTGTTCCAAGTCCTTCATCGGCTATGACGTGGAGAGAGCTTTACAGCAAGATGGAACAACAACAGTCTCCCTTCCTGATACAACCTTATCAAAGTTTCTCTCTGCGGGCCTTGTTGTGCTAAACACGTTCGCTATCGTGCTGTGTCTAGTTGCTACGGCGGCCCAACAAGCCCTCCTACGCAAACCCACAGCAAAAGCATATCTCGTCTCCATGACAAGTAGTTCATTAGCACTTCTATTCTCCGGCGTCGCCTTCATTTTCCAGGACGCTTTGGGAACATATATTGCGAACCCATCTCCCGTAACATACGCCACCTTCACAACAACCAACGGGCCCTTAGTTTACATCCTGGTATCGGCTTTGCTGTTTCAAATGGCCGGTTGCGTGGTCAGCTTCTATAGTTGCATTGGCGGCAAATATCGATGTGAGCGTGCTATCCTGTTGGAAGACAAAGAAGGCTCAGGGCTGGGCGTAAATAAGGCCCGAAGCACGTACTCATCACAAGAAATGATATGCTCTTCATAAGATTGATAGGTATCCTAATTCTCTATAATAGAAGTTCCTATCATGCCAGACCGTTTCATGGGTTACATAATGTGCGCTATTAGTCAGCAGGAGATGCCATGCTTCGTACAGTACATTTCGCTGTCCTCGTCTGCCGTTAAAGCAACCGTCCAGTCATCTTATCACCCCGGAGCTGTAGTGGGCTATACGCAGTATGTTTTGAGAACCAACTCCCCACTCATGACATGTGACATGAACATACGATGTAAGCTCAATAGATAGGCTTACCCCTTTCGTATGTCCATTCCCCTGGTAAGATAGTCAGAGTCAGGACATCTCCCAAGCTCAGGGTCCATTTAAGAAAACGCTCGTCATAAAAGCGGTAAGAAATTTTACATAGATCCCGCAAGCTCTACAGGTGATCTCAAAGCGTTGAGCTCAGCAGGTTTTTCATGCCCGATCCTAGGGACGTAGAATTCGTGGGGAGCCCCTGTGTTATATCCAACCGCCGTCTCTGTGGCATCCAGCTCCGCCTTCCTATATTCTGTCGACATTTCGCGGCGTCTTGGTCTTGCGGGATCTTTTCTCCAGCCCCAAGGCTTCCGGTGATGTGCTTGTGTCGTACCGCGTCTTCGTGCGCACCATTTCCGTATCGCCAGCCAGGCTAGGGTAACTTGAAGATCCAGAAGTCAGCAACTCGTTTCCAAGAGAAGAAGCACCTGGATTTTTTTGGACGCATTGCAGGGGATTTTCGTCAGCAACCACGACTACGATTAGATGTCTGCCTTCAACATCGATCAACCCGGAAATGGAATGTCTCGTGATAGTACTCACGGAGAAGCAACAAGGCTACCACCGCTCCAATAAGACTTCCAATGATGGCACCTTTCCCCGCTGACGAATCTCCGGGGTCGTGGCTACTAGCTGATGAGGTTGAAGCCGGGGCTGTAGAGCTGATGGAGCTATTAAGTGGCCTCGATGGCATCGATGTCACTGGTGAAACTATGCTTGTACTAATCGGCGTGATGGAGGATTCCGAAGTGCTTATAGAATTATGGGAGTATGGTACGTCTGAGTTGTCGTCGTCGTCGTCGGCGTCGTTGTCGCCGTGCTCGCCGTGCTCGCCGCTGTTCACGGCGTCGCGGCGCTTATAAATAATCAGGCGCGCGTAGATATCCATACTACTAGCTTCCTCTACTCTTCTCCTGTCTTCGTCTGTCTTTAAAGACTTCGAGTCATCCGAACACGACCTAGGAATCGGGCTTTCGTGGAGAATACTAGTAATCGCTTCAGGTTAGTGTACTGAATGTAAGAGAAAACTATACATTTCTCAAATTCATAGAGTAAATATCCTCTAGGTCTTATGTGCTTGGGGAAAATAAAAACTAGAATGTGATGTGGGCATCCTTTAACCTACCCGAAACGGAGGCCTTGAGTGGCCATCCATTGGCTCGTGTTCCGATCTGGCTGCTGTGTAGCATTTCATTACGCCCCCAACCAAATATCATGTATGTGACAGTTGAGCCAGTCACTATAGACCACCTACAGATCAACATGATGATAATCCTATAGCTCTTCGTACCGGCGGAGGTTTTTGGGTGAGAAAAAAAAAAAGCTTCGGGCAGCTAATTTTCCACATTAAATATGCTAGCCTTGTGATTGACAGTACTCTTTCTTTCTTGCCATTTAGTGTGGCACTATAGGATTATAATCCTGTAGACTTGTACGTAGTAGATCAAACAATATGGCTGTGTAGACTGTAATACCGGACAGCATACAGGTTTCGTAATCAAACGACCCAGCCCCCGATGCCTCATAGCCTCATCGGCACACAACCTATGAAGTGAAAATGAAAGGACTTCTTGGCCGTGTTGTGTAACACCACTCCTACGTATCTACCTATTCTTACTACCACCCACTCCAAAATTGCCAAAGGAAAAAAAAGGGGGGGGAGCGGGTGGAATGCATTGAGTTCCTAGCCTTCAATATCGCGTACCCCCAAATGCGGCGTTACACAACGGATTCTAACCCATCTATTTATCTACAACCTTCGTGAACTCGTTTGCGTTTTCCCAACCTAATAATAATGAAGCAGTAAGATAAAGCGAAGAAAAAGGTAGGATGAACTGATGATCAATTAGCAATATTCGGGATGACTTACGTACCTAGGTAGTTAATGAAGTTATATTACGTAGTAGCATGCTCTCGAATAAGCTACCATCGGCTAGTAATTATTATGCTAGCGATCTTTACTATATTTGGGGATATAGGGGCACTTTTATTTTTCTACAAGAACGACTTCATTTGATGAGTTTACACGAGCACAAAAATATCACTCAAGGACAGTCTACTATATATATTCGAGTAGCAACACAAGATGGCATATATCACTAGAAATTATCTATTTCTGGTTGTCGGTGGAGATAACCCATTGCCCTTGTATTTGCTATATACCACTAAGGATATGGATTTCAAGGTTTCTCCGCCTTCTTGTCACGCGTCCCATACGGGAGATCGACTACAAGGTCGAAATGTCCAAGCTCCCAACCTTGCCAAGGAAGTTACCATTGGCCCCTCTAAGGAGCTCGTCGATATCGACGAGACCATTTGCGATATACCTTTCACTGACGCCGGCGTTGACGCGCCTCGAGAGTAAATCTCGTAGTTCAGCGCGCATGGCGCCTAGCTCGGCTTTTGTAATATCTCTAGCTTCTTGCTGCTTCTTCTTGCGACCCCCTCCGCGTCCGCCCCAGTTGCCGGCTTGTTCTAACTCGTCACTGTCGTACTCCACGCCGAGCTCCTCTGCCGCGTTGCGCATCCACTCGTCGTCCTTGCCGCCTTTCTCCTTTGCTAGTCCCGAATCTGCGATCTTCTTGGCTAGTGTAATGCGTGGCTTTAGGCGGCCAACTAGTTTGCGATCCATGTCTAGGCTCTGCACGAACAAGTTTTTTCTCGAAGTTTTTCTTTCCGAGTGTACCTTCGCGATCAGACGTCTCGTGGGGATCACTTCTTCAGGTGCACAGAGTAAGATGCTGAGACCAGTTTTGGCTGCACGTGCTGTACGTCCTGACCGGTGTACGTACGCAGCAGCGTCGCGGGGCACGTGATAATGAACAACGAGGTCAACGTTAGGGATATCAAGACCACGAGCAGCAACGTCTGTGGCAATCAAGACAGAAGATTGGCCAGCGGGTGTACTGGTGAAACGCTCAATAGACCGTAAGCGGGCTTTCTGGGCCATTTGTGAATGTAATGGATGTGAGGTTAAATTTAGATTCTGTAGCATTGGTGAAATGCGCCGGGCTGCGCTGATAGAGTTGGTGAACACCAACGTGCGCACATTTGGGTATAAAAGTAGTAGCGCATAAAGGTACAGATCCTGCGACATCTGTTAATATACTGTGCCGGTCATTGTAATTGAGGTCAGTAGTATGGAAAATGATTGCCTACTTTTTCCATGGCACCACATTCTACCAGGCCCTCCTTCAGCCCCTCAGCCATCTGGGATACTGGGTTGACGTCGATAAACTTCGGCTTTTCCTCGCGGAAATTCAGCTTCTTTAAGAGGTACTCCATCGAGTCCTCCTGGCTCATCAGGTTGAATTTCCCCTTACCAGCAAGCTTCTGCTGAAGACCTTTGTGGAACGTCGCTGAAAAGACGAGCGTCTGCCTAGGGGAAGAATCCGCGTCTTCTCCCCCTTCGTCAGCTTCAACTCGATCTAGGGCACTTATGATTTCCTCGGCCTCTTTGAAATGACCTTCGGTTAAAAGCCTGTCGGCTTCATCTACCACCAAATAACTTATTCTTTTGAACGAGTCCATTATCTCAGAACTTGAGCTCAAAACCTCCCATAATCGACCAGGCGTTCCAATCACGATATCAGCCTTGGCTAACTGGCGCTGCTGCTTCTGCACCGAAAGTCCTCCAGTGATGGAGCAAACATACGGGGAATTTGTCAGTCCGTTACAGAGATTCTTGATGTGGTCTGTGAGCTGATGGGCAAGCTCCCTCGTGGGTGAGAGGATCAGAGCCAAAGGAGTTCCAGACACCGTCTCAGGGCTGTCTTCTCCTGCCAACTCTAGCCATTTCTCCACAATGGGGATCCCAAAAGCCAAGGTCTTGCCAGAGCCCGTAGATGCCTTCCCTATCACGTCATGACCAGCCAGGATGTCGGGTATGGCCGCGGCCTGAATCGCCGTTGGTCTGGAGAACTTCAACTTGGCTAATGACGACAGAACTTCTGCAGAAAGGTCGAGTTTCACCCACTCGGACAAGTCGATGTCATCCTGAGATTGATCCACGGCATCCAATCCTGAAAACACATTGGTTTCTAACTCGCTATCTTCCTGTGCGTTTGTTTTTTTCTTCTGCTTCTTCTTTGACTGATTCTCGGGGGATTTAGGTGCTGGTTTGGAGGCTTCTGGGGACTGAACGGCTTCAGACTGAACGGCTTCGGGCTCAACTAATGCAGATGGCTCATCATCGAATCCTTCGAATTCGTCGCTCTCGGGCCCGTTGGCCTTGGCGGCATCATCGTCTCCGTCGCTCTCGTCCTCGACTGCGACAGCTGCTCTCTTATCACAGTTAGAACCATGCGAAGACGATACGAGATGGCACGGACACACAAACTCGACAATGTTGCCCTCGCCTCGTACAACATCAACACCTTCCACCTCTTCCAGCCCATAGAATCCTTCGGCATCGTTGAACATGTCCGGCAGCTTGGCCTTGCTCCATGGCAGGGAATCGATGCCGACGGATCGCTTCGCTCTCTTTTTGGATTTGTGGGGGGCAGAAGAGGTTTTTGTTCTTTTCGCCGATAGCGAGGCTACCCCGGTCGCCAGCTTCCTCTTCTTAGCCCCGTTCATCATCAAGATCTGCGTGGTCGAAGTTGGTCGGGTTTGATATTATTGTTGCTATTGATAGCTCCAAATGCGCTGCGCAAAAGCTTCAAAATCCCCACTATTAGTCTAGTGGGTTAGGTATGCTGAAGAGGTACTTGAAGTAGGTACTTACAGGTAGCTACTCGACTACATATAAGGCTAAGTACTGTGGAGGGTTCGCAGGTACCCATCACGGCTTACACCAACCAGCCCAATCAGACGGGCAATTTGATTCGCTCATTGAAAAATCAGTGCACCCTCTTCCTGTACCGTCCCTTTGTCCATCTTGCTCACCTAGACAGCAACATTACGTTATATTATATTCATCCTAAACGTATATGATAGACTCAACATGGGAAAGTCGTCTAAAGACAAACGAGATGCATACTATAGGCTCGCAAAGGAGCAGGGCTGGCGAGCAAGAAGCGCCTTCAAGCTCTTACAACTCGATGAAGGTATTGATTTTCCTTAACAGCCGATTCAACAACATGCCGTGAGGCTAACGACGGGCAAAAAAACCATAGAGTTCGACCTCTTTGCCGATGTGACGCGGGTGGTTGATTTGTGTGCTGCGCCCGGCAGTTGGTCGCAGGTGCTTTCTAGGGTCTTGATCAAGGGTGAGAAATTCGGCCGCGCAGCATGGGAAGACCGTGAGGCCAAGTTCCGCCAGCAGATGCTTGGCGTTTTCCGCTCCGTGAAGTCTCCTGTCTCGTCGGCCGTGGCTGAGATCAAGCCCGAGACCGAGGGGTTGAGACCACGGGAAAATGTCAAGATTGTAGCCATCGACTTACAACCAATCAGTCCTCTGCCCGGCATTATTACCCTCAGAGCCGATATCACTCATCCGGCGACAGTGCCGCTCCTACTGAAAGCCTTGGATCCTGACTACGATGCGAAGACCATGTCACAGCAGACCGCTCATCCCGTTGACTTGGTGCTCAGCGACGGTGCCCCTGACGTCACCGGACTACACGACCTGGACATTTACGTGCAGTCGCAACTACTCTTCGCCGCACTGAATCTAGCTCTCTGCGTTCTCAAGCCAGGCGGAAAATTCGTCGCCAAAATATTTAGGGGTAAGAATGTCGACGTGTTGTATGCTCAGCTCAAGATATTCTTCGAGCAAGTCCATGTTGCCAAGCCTAGATCATCACGGGCCAGCAGTGTCGAAGCGTTCATAGTTTGCCTAAACTTCCAGCCCCCGAAAGGATTCTCCGCCAGCCTAGAGGAGCCCCTAGGTGTCGGGTTCCGGTTAAATAAGATGACCGAGCAAAATTTAAGGAGTCTACCCATCACTGCAGCTACTATAATGCAGAACCAGGCAACGGGGGCATGGGATAGTGCCCCGCATTGCATCAAAGTCACTGATGAATGGGGTATTACTGAAGTCGAACCAGAGGACCATCGTCGTCATCGAGAAACAGATACAAGGTGGATTGCACCATTCATTGCATGTGGAGATCTATCGGCGTTCGACTCTGATGCTTCTTACCGACTGCCGCCAGACCATGTGTCTCTCGATCCTGTGCAGCCACCAACCGCGCCGCCCTATAAACGTGCAATAGAGCTGCGACGAGCTCACGGAGGCGCTTACGGAAAGACGAACTCAAATGTATGAACAGGAATCTTCTAGGGCTCAACCTTCGACTAGTGCGATCGACGCTGAATAGCTGGCCCTTCACCCATCCCCACTATGTTCGCTGGAGTCAGCAATTACTCTTTTGCGTAAATATTATACCCCTGATGATGCTCCCGAGACATGTTGGGAGTCATCAGGTTACTAGAAAGGGAAGAAAATGACTCCAGTGTGCACATACTAACTAGACCACCCTTGGCTTCAAGCCAATCATTCACCCCAAGTGTCTGCTTATATAGATCTATTGAGCGGTTGGAAGTCATCAACGTGAGGCGACGAAGATGCGGCCAAGCTTTAATGACTTCGTCCAGACAGCTCAGCATCCAGCGCCCCAAGCCCTTGCCCTGGTACTCGGGCAACACATACACATCAGAGAGGTACGCAAAGGTCATATTGTCCGTAATAACCCTCATAAGCCCAATTTGCTTTGGGTTCCCCTGGCCTGGAATTATGAATCATAAACGAAGCACGCAACGGCCCGGCGAAGGGAAGCTTACCTGCGATCTGTGAGGTGGACTGAGGAAGCTCATATAGCCCGAAACACAGCGAATTTCCCAGTGCCTCCAGTAATGCCTCTTTTGGAAGAGCCTGTGTCCACCACATGACCTCCGAATCCATGACCTCGCGGATGGTATCGACTTGGAGGAGGCGTTGCTCCGTCGAGAGGAGGAACTCGTCGCGATACCAGTTCTTAGGCTCTACCTCGAGAACCATTGTTACGGCGCTTATAGAATACTACTCCAATCTATTAGAAATATGAGCATATCAATATCGAGAATATTATGTGTGACAAGGGGATTATATAAGAGGTTATGCGTCGCACGGCCAACGTCTTGTCGCATATGGTTTGAGTCATACTCGTGAATTAGTTTCATAGACAACATTACCTAAGTAGCTCCCCACCTGAACTACGGAAATACGACTCCACCGATCTCGGTCAATAATCCGCAATGTTACGTGTTACGAAATGTCAGACATTCTCTCCCGACTAGAGGGATCGGATTTCTGAGGTTACACAAAAATGACGACACTGTATTAGGCATAGTCCAAATACTACCCCCTATCGCGTCAGTCTCTAGTTATAATGACTTTCTTCAAAATTAACCTAGTACTTTGTAAGATAAGTATTCCAGAGGACTCGTTCTTAAGTACCGTCCTAAACGTTGTAAAGTTCAACTTCAGGGCTATTGATAGCAGCGACTCTCATGACATCAATCAGCGGCACCCATTACCGGAGCTGCCGACAATACTAAGGACCTTTCCTTCGAGATTAGCGAAATAACTTGACTTTAATGGGCACAACCACTACGATGATATTCGACCTGAATAAACATCGAGAATCGCGCTTATCGTGCTGATATCGAAACCGTCAAACAGAGCCGAAGAATGAGACACCCAAACTACTAGCCAAGCATTAGCACCTTGAGAGCTCAAACTTGCAGCACGCTCTTCAACCATAAGCGCTCAGCCTTCATTCATGCCATTCTTATCAAACCAGGCGTTCCCTGCAACGTTCGGAATCAGCGATCGTCATTCCAGCATAATTCTTTCGAGAAAGAGTATCACTCCGAGAGTTGCTTACATTCACGACGATGGACTCGTCCTTCACAACAAAGTTGGCCGGATCGATTATCGTGGGCGCTAGGCTCGGCTTGTCGACCGACAAGGACACGGACATGATCGTAACCTTCCGCCTAACATGCGTCGAGGGTCGTGCATCGCTCAAAGCTAGTCGTCCCAATCGTCAACTAAATTAGCTCTTGGAAATTGTCCTGTTGCCGTCAAGCTCGGTCATTCGCTCGCCAAGCGTATAGGAGACTCAATTCTTATCAAGCATGTCTCCCACTATTCTCCAGACGCAAGTTCGATTGTGTGAATCGCTTCAGAAGATCCTAATCCTAAGTATCACTGGATCCGAGTATCCTCCTAACAAGCTTATCTACAACTTTCTGAGTGTTACTAATACGAAAAGTATAACTACTGTCAGGCTAGCGGAGTCGAGCTAGGTCGGCCACAAACCAGACGGGCGGCGTATTCGACAAGCCGTTCAATTCGAAGCTATATCTGAAATGACTACCGTTTCATATTACTAGAAGACTGGAGATCAATAAGTGCCTTCTGAGCATTCTCTGTAAGTATTTCTGGGGCTTAGCTCGAAGAGGAGCCTTTGTACCCTAAACGTCGCCAGGGGGGAGGAAACACTAGTTCGAGAATTGCTTACTGCCGCTTCGACCGAACGTGCTATTCGGACGGGAACTAAGTCGCTTGCTGATCCTATCGCGGAAGAAGTCAATTAATTTATTTTGAGCTCTCTCGAGCCACTCTAATACGAACAACATCTACGCGAGATAGGGTACGTTGGTCGACCACCAGTACAGAGAAGCTTCAGTTATATGAAAATTATCACCAGCCTCATCATCCAGTTATTGTAACTATTGATATTTTATCTGACCAGCATTGTAGGCTTAACAATAGAGTATTGTGAGATACTGACGGACTTGACGAGATGGGCTGAGGAACTGGGATACCTTAGTGCGATGGCCCAAAGGTACAACGAAGGTTTTCAATCACAAAAGCAATAAGTTATCGTAACACAACAGCCAGTATCGCCTACATTACAGCCTCGAAGCTAGAGTTTTCCTAGACTCCTCTCTCACACCCTGCCATCGCGGGCGTTCATGTGAGTTATCATGAGATGACGGCTCAGACCTGACCCCTGACCCCTGACCCCCTAACCGCATATCGACTAAACTAAGGCATGTATACGTGGACTAGAAAGAGATACAAGATATAATTATGACACAGATATTAAGGCGACTCAAAGCCTGGAGTATGTTCCATTAAGTTCCCAGGACAATTGATCCCCGAGGGAAATACTAGTCACATCTGCTGACCATTTCAACAGGCACAGGGTTTGCACTCCTTCTTTAGCCCCCCGTCTCCCCCTTATCCTGTCGCCTTTTCAACGGGGGTGATTAAACTCCTAACCACCTTCGCCATCAGCAGGTTCTTCTACTACCTGGGCCAGGAGGATGTTATCAGTCTCAGTTACCTAAAACCTCATGTGAATTCAGCATTCACTAGTTTCGCTTAAACTATGAAGTGTTTAGTACAATAATGGCAGACGAGGCATTATTACATATTCCTAGAGCATGTCATCATCACTACCGGCTACAACATAAGGCCCATACCCATTCTAGTTTCTATTCCGCAACACTAACACCGTTAGTGATTTCGCCGAAGACCTCCTTGGCGTGAGCAAGCTGGTCTTGGATCAGCGTCATGCGAGCCGTCATCTCGATTCCGAGCGGCAAGAACGTCTCGCTCTCCTTTCCAGCGCCGAATCCTTCACCAACGACGAGCTGGTACAGCGCTTTCATGGCTTTGTCCTTGTCTCCTTTGGGGATGATCTTTCCGGATTGGATGAGGTCGAGGAACTGGCGCGCTATAGTGTTGTTATAGTCTTCCGGGAAGGGGTTCTTGCTGAGGACGTAGGCATTGGGCATGTTGGTGTTGAACGACCCCAACAGAACCGTGAGGACTCGGATGTTGAGAGGTGCGACCTCCTTCGCGAGGACTTTGGTTATGGCTTTCAAGCGGGCACTCGAGTCAGCAGCCAGCTCCAGGTAAAAGCGTGGAAGGACGCTAATTGGGCTTTAGGGTGCAGCTAAAGTCTACGTAAAACATAAGAAGGGGAATTCCGCTCACCGTCAAGACCTGCTTTCGGGCCAGCATAGGCACCCATGCTCCCCTGGCCCTCCAACGCGGCACCGCTGCTGCAATTGACGATGACGCCGAATTTACGCTTGCGCTGGTGAGGTAGGACGGCCTGGATGAGGCGTAGGGGGCCAAAATACATGGTCTCCATCTGAGCACGCAGCTCATCCTGGGTGATGGTTTCTACCGGGCCGTGTATGGAGTACCCGGCATTGTTAACGAGCACGTCGATATGCTCGCCGGACTTCTCGAGCTCATCGATAATTTTGCCGTTGGCAGGGTCATTGACATCAAGCTGGAGCCATTTACCGCCCTTGGACTCGACCTCTTTCACCAGCTCAGGCGTCTTGGACGGGTTTCGTGAGGTAGCTATGACTTTGTGGCCGTTGGCTTGGACGATACGCACCAACGATAAACCCAGACCGGACGAGGATCCAGTGATCAACCAGGTAAGCTTCTTAGGAACTGCTGCCATTGTGTATGTTCGTCTTTGAGTTTTCTGTACTGGGTAACTAAGATCTGGGCTGAATATATCCGTGACGAGACGAAGGGAGACGAGGCGATTATAGAACTTGATGCTTAGGATAAGGCATCTGATCTTGTGGTCTTTATAACGTTCGCTCGTCCGTATTGTTTCATCATGAACATGAACAACCCATCACGCCTGCAGGCTAGCAGCCTTCCTTCACCCGGTGATTACGGGGTTAGGTGATTACGGGTTTAGGTCAGATACTCCGCGTCGTGTGACTAGCATAAAAGGGACTTTTGTTCTTCGTACATTGTACCGTACATTAACAATGTGTGTATTAATTCTCAGCTCCTTGCTCAACAGCATATACTACAATATACCCACCCTGGCACTCCTAGTGGGCCAGAGTTGTACTTTTGGTTTGAAGAGATTACTAATGTGCGGGGGCTAGACTTGAGCTCGGCATCGGGAAGATGCATGTTTTATGGTAGTAGATTCACTGGCCATTGCTGTCAGAATTGGTACAGTCTAGTACGTATCAGGCTCACCCGTGTGCCATAGTAGACTCTCTTCCCCTCTTCAAGCTATAGTTTATATGATAGACTATGATTATGGACTTGACCTTGAGCTTCCAACGTCATGAATCTAGATTACGAAACATAAAATTAATTACATTAGATGAAGTTGGTTTTCACTCACTGAATTACCCTTTGGACTAATTGCTGAGAGAGTGGCATTAGCTGATATACCGTCATCAAGATTAGTGAAACATGTCGTCAACATCCAGCAACGCTAGTTATCCCCCGCCCTGAAGCAGGAGCAATGTCTTGCTATCTTTGCACGTATACTTTGCTTTCCAGTACGTAACGTACGAAGGAATACACCATGACATCGTGACAGCACCTAGGGAAAATCAACAAATGCTTTCCTGCTATTACACTGCTTTCCTACTTGCATATTTAGAAACAACTATCTCCTTTTCTCCATTCATTTTATAACGCCAGGGAAGGGATTACATAAAAAGAGAAAATGTTTTATAGTTCGTATGTATTGCATTGTTAGCGGGTTGCATAAATCTAAATTTGATTTATGCCTCTCGGTTATATAAGAAAGTCCCTGAACACAGCTAAAAGCCGGTACATTCTGGAACATACCAGTCTTCACACAACATCATGTTATATTTTCTTCTCCGCCTCGAAAGCGGAGTTTATATACAATAAACTGCTTTCCTTTGTGCTCCCTATGCTTCCTCTCCTTGCCCCTGTTGCCCCTTTCCCTCGTGGCCTAGTTTCCCGATTGTTGTAATATTATCATGTCTAGTGTGCCAACAGATTTTGAATTGCATCGAATCAAGATCTATACTGGTGTTACACGCGTTGAACCAGCTGAACACCTTGTGCTATCTCCAGACGCATAGTTCGGCGAGACACAGGGACCGTACTGCGCTGAATTGAGACCTATTGAGACTGTCTCGCGTACCAGAAGTGAAGCTATTCAGCCCTCGCTAATATGAGACATATGGGCGGACCACGGAGGTTAGTGTCAGGTGATATAGTCACATATAGACCCCTAGGGTCTATAGGGTCTATATGGTGGGATTGGTGTATATATATGGGCTATTCCCACCAACTACCATTGGGAAGCCCTAGGGGCCAATTGACCAACGTACCGGCTACTGACCCCTTTACTACCTACCTGCTATGTGACCGCTAGGGCTACCCATTCACTCCGGGACAATACTCTCTGACAGTTAGGAAGCCCCGAACCAATTGTATATAGACTCAAGGATAGCCACCATGCTCGGCAACAGCCCCGATGGGAGGCATGGACCTTTGCAGCCATAACAGATTATTGTATTCAGAATAGAGAGTCAACTACTCAGTTCCAAGCCCTGACATCAGCCCTTGTTATAACTGGTCTAATGAAGGATATCCGCTTATCGTTGGAGGTCTGTCTAACATCAGAAAGGTGAAGACCGAGTTACTATCAGAGATATCAGAAAGCCTACCGCACGTGGCCAAGGGGTTATTCCCTGAAGGAATATTAATTTTCATACACTTTGTGCTTCGGGATCACTTCATGGTTGAGTTCATAACGATAGGGGTATTAAACTGAGAATGTCTATTCGTGGGAAATTCATAACTTAAATAGTATAACTACCAGGCTATGTTTATCATTGTGCCTTCCTTTAGCTATTAATGGTTGTTATTTGGTGGCGTTCTTGAAGATTATCGACACGTTTTGCCCAAATGCTGCGAGATGTACGTTCAGCGTCTTTATAGCTAGCTTTGTATTACTCAAGGTGTCCATTGCGGCCTCGTCAAAATCAGATCCGATTGCGCTCAGAGCTTCCAAGTGAAGCTTCGCACAATCCCATATCTCTTGTGGTTCGGAAGATTTCGATCCAATTTCTTTTCGGAGTCTCGCCGCGTTGGCCAGGATAGCCTGAAGCTCATCTAGAGCTTTCGAAACCCATCCAAAGAAAATCTGTTGGTGGTTTTGGTTGACTGTATCGGACATTATGGCTCGGTAGATCGAGAAGTAGGTTGAGGTTGGCTCGTCGGGGAAATTGGGTAGGCTAATTAGTGTTGGATGATAACTAAATAAGGACTAGAGAAGATTAAGAATTAAGGGTTTAAGAAATTATAGCGTATGTCATTATTCTTGCTATTGGGTGGGATCTTTTAGTTCTCAGGTAAGTATTGATATCTGGATCCTAAAGCTGTGTCTTGATCTAGGAGAAAGCATGATCAAGCAGAAAAGAGGCCGAGTAAGAGAATTTATTCCAGGACCACGAGCGTGTGTTCCAGTATCCGACGTTATAGCATATAATTAATTATTGGAATCAACATCCTTTCATGCTGCCCTTTACTCCTGGCAAACACTCCATGTTTGCCAGCCTAGATGCTGAAGAAGACCACATTCTGGGCTTGCAGCAAGGGCTCAAGCTTGCTTTCGTATACAGATTCGGTCGTAGACTGCCATACCCAAATTGCAAGGAGACCTATCAACCAATAAACGACTAGAAAGTTCCCCGTACTAAAACAAACTGGTATCTATCCGCCGATATGTTTATGGGCGGGCGTAGGAGTGTAGGAACGTGAGCTAGAGATGGATAACTCAACGCGCCTTGGTATCCTGGGTGTGAATATACAATTCAATTCCCTGCACCCTATTCTTTACAATACCTCTCGCTCAGCTTCGGTATTCTCTACTCCCAAACTAATTGATATCTCATAAGCCTTACTTTATTCTTTAATCCTACAGTCCCTTGCCTTACTACTGTTTTCGTTAGCTTTAATTATAGGATTAATAAGACTTGACTGCCATCGCAGGTATATCCCTTCTACTACGTACCAATCATGTTCCTTTTGGTTTAAGAACTATCATTCTTTTTTCTCGCGGTGTGTCTCTTCGTACTTTCGCGAAGGCGCACCCAATCTCCCCGTTTATCCGCGATTTGGTCGTTCAGCTCCTCTATAGCCCACTCGATATCAGCGACTCTCCGCGTGCTACGGCTGGACTCGATCCAATCCAGAAGCCCCAAATGAACCGTCGCGGTGTCAGCAATCTGTTGTGGTTTGAACGCTGCATCTCCTAGGTCCAGAATGAATCTCTGCATTTCGATCCTGATAGACATCAGCGCCTGCCTGGCCGACGTAATTCGCTGCGCAAAATCTCGTTGGGCTTCATTGGCCATCGTGGCTTAGTGGCTTAATAGGTAGATTGTTGTTACCGATTCGGCGATGGGGATTTGAATGGTTGGCCGAATCGGATGAACGTTGAAGAGAGAGGCGGGAAGAGGGAGAGAAAAGGGCCCGGGCCGTGAGCGTGTGAAACACAGCATGTTGGGCAGTCTAGGTATCCCTGATATTAGAAATAACAAGGGACAGGCATGTTGTACAGTCATAGCGTATGATAGAGGGAGAAGAAAACGTAAGAATGAATTGCAAGGGATACATCAATCGCTCACGAACGTTGATCTAAACGGCTATAGACGGCAAATGAAAATGGGTTACAATGAGAAAATAGAGACTCGCCATATATAGTTAGACTATATTGCTGAAAAAAGAATGTGAGATTTATTAGAGTCTCACCTCTTGGCTTGGAGGAACGTCCCTGAGCTTTCCCAGATGGCCAACATATCTGGATTCGATATATATCTACTTCGCGTAGAGTTCGTGATGGGATAGCTGGCGTTTGTGCTATATTAATTAGCAGATGCAAGACTGTCACAATGATTAATAAGCCGCCGCAGGAGACTTTCATCACTTGGATTTGATGATTTGCCTCTAGGTTTCCTGGTGACCCAGAGCGCCTTGGCTAGATAATAATTATTAACGCAGCCTTGCCGCGGTGTTGGACATGCCTCATGTATTTATTGTTTTGGTCATGAAATGCCCTAATGCTGATACACTGTAGTCGTGTGGTACACCAATTCTAACACGCTCATATCACTTGGTCATGAGGTATCTCGAACAATCCTTTGGTACTAGCGCTAATATTTATTGCTAGAGACCGTGAAAAATATACTTGCACAATGCTAGAAGCGTTGCCAGGATCCGGATATCATTTTTCTCGGCCCCCCAGCCTACCTTTTGTGAATCTTCCGCCGGCTATGGACCCGAATCTAACTTGATCGTATGTCCTACCCTCTGAGGATAGGTCGCTCGAGTCATTTTTTCCGTGTAGTAAATTTTGAGCTTAGAAAGTGATACCCCGATAGGCGAGAGCGGAAAGCTGAGGTTCAATGCTAGCTGAGGGTTTCCTTGGGAGTGTAATCTGAAGTCACTGCAGCTGACTATTCAATGGATATCATCAAACGAGAGTATGGGCCGTTTATGTCTAGTACAACCAGGAGGTACAAGAGCCTAACGGTTATTGCTCCGAGTATCGTGATGAGTCAGCAGCTCCCGTACCTAAATATGCTGGTAGTCGATACTTTGTATGACGTATCTGTGGTAAGCAATCTATTCTCAAACACGCCTTACCTACATGCTAGGTAAGGTCGTCGTCATCTGTTAGGATGGCAATGAGTATCAGCTTGTCGGAATTTAACAAATACTCAACTGAAACGCATCTTCGTAAGCAGCTCTCCAACCTAACTCCCTGTCGTCTGACCATTAAAACCGGACTCTCTGTATAATGACATAAATATCGAGCCATGAATGGACTTGGCCCTGAGACTCAATGTAGACGGGTGGGATCAATACGGGTGTCAAAAGAAGGATTATAAGATGGCTTACGGCCCCTCCAACTCATTCCTCGTAAACCTCAACGACCCTAGTAGCGCCGTATCATCAATATTAAAAACATTGCAAAGCCAACCGGTGTGATAGGCAGCAAGGTGTGATGCAACAATAGGAGCGATTCCAAATATTAAAGTGGATGTTGCTGCACCCCAATTCCTTGTACCATGACGTAGGAGCAAATACACATGCTCATGTTTGATTACAAAAGGGGTGTTGGAAGATGTACTTGGTGTGAATGGCCAGTGAGACCAAAACTTCTCAGATACATTAGGCGACGGGTAAACGGACCTTGAAGGCCATCGTCATGTCTGGGAGAAGGGGGTGGGCTGGATCGAATGGCTGACAGCTACGCACGGGTTACGGATGATTTTTTGGCAATAGTCGTTTTTTAGGTGCTATAGTATCGTGGAGGTCCAATTAATTGTCCTTTTCCTGTCAGCTTTTCGCCTCCAAGCCAGTCTAGGGGTATCATATTCCATATTTTTCATACCATACGCCAAGTGAATTACGAGCCAGTCATCATGTATGATGCCAACGCCTTGGCACATCTCGTCAAAGGGTTGTGCCGTATTTTTTGTTTGACCGGCGAGATCTCTCTCTCTTCTCCCATACGCTGCTAATCTAGTACTATAGCCCAAGCATCGGCGGTAGGACCATAAGGACCGGCCTCCTCGGATGTCGTGCCGCTCACCTGGTCCTCAATCGTCAAGCTACTAAGCCCTTCGAGGACGCGTTCCGCCTTGTCTTTGGCATCACGGATGGCATTCGTCTCGGCTCGCGTCCGGTCGAGTTGTGACTGCATCATTGAGATGAGAGACTCGCGTGCCTGGTGGGGCCGATACTCGTTGATTAGATGGTGGAAATTGATGAATAGATCTCGGAGATCTGTGATCTTCTCCTCGGCCTAGTGCTTCGTGTTAGAGGGAGATGGCACATGACGGCAGAAATGCCTGCAACGTACCGCTTCAGGGCTCGTGGCCAGCAAACCCGTGAGCTCGAGGAAATTCAGTAGTAGTGACTTGGCCAATCGCTTGAGGATGGTAGCGCGGTCAAAGTGCTTGCCATCCTGGTCTCTCTCGTCGGGGTTCGGGAATAGCCGGCGGATCTCTCCATCCTCGAGATGCGGAAGCTCGTCTTTCAACGTGTATCGGTCGCCAAAAACCCGCCATGCCCCGTCCTCGGGCTCGGGGGGCGGCTGTAGGTTGCGCAGCTCACGGGGCAGGCCGCTGAGACGCACATTCGACGAGTCCTGTAGGCCCAAGCGCTCGGCTGCTTCTTTCCGTAGCTCTTCGACCCGTAAGATATTGTCGGGCTTGAAGTCTTTCCAGAAAGGAGGCGGCGGTGGCCAGGTAGAGGCTATCTGTTGTTCTTCGTCCATGGCGACGTGGTCAATGTACGATAGATTCAATTAAACCCTGCGTGCCGTCCCGCCGGTATGGCCAGCGCCCTGGATTTTAGCTAATGGATGATTTACCGTGGAAAATGCGGGATCACCCGTCTCTTGCCATGATTGAGAACGGGCGATTTGTCTGAAAATGGCGTCGCGGGAGTGTGGAGGCGGGATGTGGGAGTGTGAGGTGAGGACGAAAGGGAAGAATCCGACAGAGCTACCTCTACAGGTAGGTACGTTAGGTAGGTACAGATCTGAACCAAGACAGGTACCTAGGTACCGGTACGTACCTGCATGCCTATCACGTACAGATAGAGTACCGGTATATGGGGTGCTCTGATTACCTATTCTGACTTAGCGCGGGGCATTTCTCCAAATCCCTACCTACTTAATTAAGTAAGTACCTTATGTAGTCTAGGTTAACCCCAACTGTGGCTGATGGAAGAGACCTCAACTTTACCTAATGTAGTCCTGCATTCCACCGCCTCGTCAATGTCATGACAAGTATAGCCTCCAAAACAACAACCGAAATTTTAACTCTTGTCTATTAATACCTGCTTCAACTATAGAAACTGAAGTTGGCATACGTCTCTCACCGAGGACTTATCATATACCCCGACCCTCCAGTCACAATGGCTGACGCTCGTGCACTCCTACGCGCCCATCGCGCCGAGAACCGCATCAAACATCCTCATGCCGCCTACTCAGATGCCGGGAAACTGCTCTGCAAGCTATGCCACGATGTCGTCAAGACCGAATCCTTATGGGATACGCACATTCGTAGCCAGACGCACAGGCAAAGGTTACAGACTCTCCAACGGCAACAACAGCCCACTTCCCACAGTATAGAGGAGAGCGCCCACAAGCGGAAACGAAGTGAAGATGCCGACGAACCAATGTCAGATGCCGGGGAGGATGATGATGATACGGTGCGTGCGAAGCGGAGTAAGACCGAGGGCGAAGTCAGTCACACGTCGACGCCGAATGGTACAGGGAACGGAGCAGAAGGTAGCAGAGAGAAGGACAAGGAGAAGACACAGACGCCTCCCGGCTTGGTACGCAGGACCTCGGGGACACCCGTGCAGGGCGTCGAGATTGCCATACCGTCGCGGCCTGCAACACCCCTCGCGGGTTCCAATTCCTCCGTCTCAACGCCGAAGGCGATATCGATAACTCGATCACCCCTAGTCGGTTCAGACAGGAGCTCTACGTCAGGGGTCTCAGCAGCAACACCAGTATTAATACCCATATCCAACGATATGCTCACCGTACCGTCCCAAACTACCACGCAGGCAGCACCGTCCACCAGAAATGACACCCCCGTAGCACAAACCTCATCAGGTGCCGTCGACGAGGCCGAATGGGCGGCCTTTGAAGCGGAGATGTCAGCCCTCGATGCCCCAGCACCGCCGACAGCCAGCGGCCAAAGCCACCCCTACGTAGACGCGACTATCTCAGCGCCGGCGCTGAGTGCTGCCCAAGTCGCCGCCAAGTCGGAGGAGGAAGAGCACGAGCGCCGGAAACATGCCATGGAAGCCGAGATGGCCGACGAGCGCGAGGACGCGACGCGTGCGCTCGAGACCGAGTTTGAGGAGATGGAGGAGCTCGAGGGCCGCGTGCGCAGGCTCAAGGAACGTCGCGAGGAGCTGCGCAAGGAGAGCGTGATGAATCTCCGGGGTGTGGCTACGCTGAAGACTGGTGCTGCGGACGGAAAGGAGAACGTCCGCAGGAACAAGCTCGATGAGGACGAGGAGGAAGAAGATGATGAAGAGGAGGATGAGTGGGATGGCTTTCGATTCCGGGTCTAACGTGGCGGAGCTGAAAGATGCTACCGCTAACCTATCTATCTCCGTATCCCTTATAAAGCCTTGTAAAATTGGCTTAGGGATGTGATGTGATAGTAAGTGCGCTGACACTTACTATCTCAATCAACTTGTAATACTACCATAGCATTGAGGCAGGCATCATACATTTAGCGTAAAATAGGGGCAGAGACATGCATTGTCCCGGTGCCCCCGGGAGTTCGAGATCTTGGATCTCAGGATGCGACCATGCATATAAAACAACGGTTGCGAACTACGGAAAGGGAAAATATAGAGCCGAGCCCGACGTAGGCGTTCTGAAACATATGCCGGTATGGCATCGTCTGGATGGCCATGTTCTGGATACTGTACTCTCTCTATCCCCTGCGTCAGGGGGTGTGTGTATAATACAACGAAAATATAAAGCATCTGTGGTACTCTGACCAGCAGTTGACGGTAGAAGCATATCGCTTATAGCATACAAGTATGTTGGTTCATATAAAGCAGGCGCGGTCCAGCCTGATGCGTGATATAGGGCCAACGGCCCGCTGCTTAAAATTATTGAGCCACTGCAAGTCTAACAAACTACAGTCTGGCTTGTCAATTGTCCTTGGGGGTTGATAAATAGACTTAACCGTGTTGTAAGAACGTACCTACGAGTCACCTATGAAGTGAGTCGAGACAAAGCGAACTTTCCATTATAAAACCACTAGACGTGGGATGTTCGACGGTTTGCTGCATGTCGTGCTCTTTTACTAGCTCGGGTGCCTTACTCGTGCAAATAGAAGCCATTGGGCGATCAGCATCAAGCACACACTAATATATACAGTATTCAACCCACATATACATCAGTAGAACATGTGAAGGGCAGACCACGAACGAGGGAGTTTTAGATTCAATATATGAGAGAGTCGTGGCCAGCCGATTCCAGCCTCTGTCCACTAGTACACTGGAATTAAAAGCACATACAGATACAATTTACCCAATTCCCGCATTGAACGTTCTCGGCCCCTTTCATCATTAACGCCCCTGACAGCCCCAAAAGCCTCATACACGTCAACATCGCCCGTATCCTATGAAACTCCTCGTAGACTAGTTATCCAGCAACTGTAAATGCAGAAATCAAACCCTCGAATCCAAACAGCGTTAAATGGATAAAAAGAGACATGTTCATACACATATAGGTTACCTGAGTTCGACTCGGGCCTTTGCTAACTTACCTTCCTTGCGGCCTTCTAGGCACCGCCTTGTCCAACGCGTTCCCAGAAACGACGGAGACGCCATACCCTCCCAACACCGGCACGCTCCTCCCACTTCCTAACACCCTCGCTACGCTCCTTGACCTCGCCACGCCAGACGCCGCCAACCCAGCGTCGAAGGCCATCCTTGAGCTTCTCCTTCTCGACTGCGCGCCTTTTGGCGACGAGGGCCGGGGCAATGGGTCCGCAGCCACAGCCGGGAACACACTCTGGAGGCAGGACACCGCGTTGCACGAGAGTCTCGGCTGAGGGGCGCTGAGGTAGGCGGCGGGACAAGCGGATGGCCACGAGGTTTCGGGCCAGTCGACGTGAAATCTGCGTTGTGTGCGTGAGGAAGATGTGTCGGGCGATGAGCTCGGCAAGCGTAGGCCGTGAAGGCGAAGTAAGCAATGGCGGGAGGATGATGCGGGCGCGCTGCAACCGATAAGTGTGCAGGATCGGAGCTAGTGAGAGGGTGCGAAAATGATGGTTGATCTAGATGGTCAAGTCAGTTATAAAATCACGGTTTTAAATGAGCAATCCCGAGACAGGTGTAGTGTTCAGATGAAGGGGTGAAAGCATGCGTGAAGTCATCACTCAGCACAATGATACCTGATGTGCATTGTGATTGTGGACTTCATATCACGATTTTTTGCTTGCACTTTGTGCTCAGTCACGTACAAGACAGAAAACCAAAGCGAGTATGAGAGTCCAGCCCTCGAGGAAGGGGGGGATGAGGAGGTCTCGGTAAATTTAGCCTCTTGGTTCCAAGACCAGAATACCGCGTAGCTCACTACTGATAATACACACAAATATACACTAGACTTACCCTTGATGTTGTCAGAAGGTCGCTTACGTCCAAAAAGCCAAGAATTTGCATGAGTATCTCATTTGGGAGACAGTCTAAGCTTATCCCCTCCCACCCCCACCGTAACAGTGACGATGAGGTGTCCACGGTGGTGGTCGGTAACGTGTTTTCTCCACCCGGTTGCGGTGTTGGCACGCGATTGTTGTCTGAAGGTGAAGCGAATCCAAGGTCAGCGAGATTTACCTCGGCTGAAGCGGCTCTCGCGTTAACTGTGTCCACCTGTATCGAAGGGGAGACATTATGCAGAGTTCCCAGACTCTGTACCTGGGGCTCTTCGTGAACGCGAGCCACGCTCGTCATGGCCGGTTGGGCATCAATTGCTGTGGTGACCGTTTCTACGGCCAGCTCACCACGGTCGCCTTCGGGCGAGGTGACATTGCCGCATCCGGCAAGCGGTGTTGAAGCAGGGTGACGAGTCAACGCAGCCATGGCTAGGATAGCTGAGGCGAACTGGTCGCAGCTGCCGAGGTCAGATCATAAGGCTGCCCCGACAAACTGCAGCAGCATGGAAATTTGACCTGCGCCGTGGCCGAGATGGAAGGCCCGCAGCACGAAGCTAGCTGCAGGAGAGCGAGGTGAAGCGATGACGACTCAGTGGAAATTACCAGGCTGCTGCCTAACGCCGGTGCCAGTGTATGGCGCAATAGCACAGAAGGACTCGTTTGGCCTGTCCAGGTCGACCTAGGTAGATAGGAGCTGCGGCGCGCATGTGAGAGTTGAGGCGATCAACAGCGCAGTCGACAGGGCAGTCAACAGGGCAGTCAACAGGGTCTAGAGACAAGACAGGGAGGTCGATGTGGTAGTAGTGTACGTAGTAAGTGTGCAATGTCCCATGCCCGCCAGAAGTAACCGTTATTCCCCGAGTGGTCCACGGCAACGCCCTAACAAGGGTGCGTGGCAGGAAACAATGTGCTGTGTACAGTAGGGAGATTCACCTCGCGATAGAAGAGGGACGACGTACGCTACCGCAGCAGCGAGAGCCGGGGATGCCTTGGGGAGGGAGGGGGAGGGGGAGGGGGAGGGGTAAGCGTGCGGTGCTATGTACTGGGTACGTGCCGGAAGAGCCGTACGAGATGAATGTCTGGAAATAAGGTCCAGGGGACAAATAAGTCGTGGTTCAATAAGATAGACGAGACGCCGAGTGGTAGCCAAGGAAGGGGTTCGGGGGGTGTTCGTTGGATCGGCCACCTACGCAACGGCACAAAACATACTAAGCAAGGCGCGCGCCTAGGCAGTGGAGGATCCAGGTAGGATCAGAGTGGGATGTTCCGGATAGAGAAAGTTGAAGGGTCGCGTCACGTAGAGTATGCGTAGATAGGTAAGTAGGTAGGTATGTGTACGTCAGTAGGCCAGTAGACAGTGGACCTTGGAGTGTGGTGTATGTGTAGGCGGAGTCCGGAGAAGCGCAGTTGGGACTTGGGACTTGGGACTTGCGATGATGTCTATGCGTATCGCGATATATTGCATTAATGCACTACTGTAAGTAGCAGTCTGGAATGCGGGACGACCAGACAAGGGGTTCGAGGAGACAAGGATGTTCCCCAGGCAGTACTTAGATGCGACTACGTACGCAGTATACCGCGTATGTACGTAGTATAGGTGCTAGGAATACATTGCAGGGAGAGGCAATACCTGTACTGGCTTACTTACATTATGTACCTGGGTAGGAACTGAATTAGGTAGTGAATATATTAATACCTAGTAATCCTTCTACAGTATCAAGTACAATCGGCAGTAGGTACTAGGTAGGTGAGTGAATAATTATGTAGGTAGCATGTTGTGAACTGAGATCGTGAAAGCAATTAATGTCAGGTGGTGGTGTAAGTATATCTGGAACAGGGCCTATTATCTAGGTACCTACATACTGTAGGTACCTAGGTAAGGTTAAGCAGGGTAAGATACTCCCATGTAGGGGTATAAAGCGTACTGCATTAAGTATTTGCGGGCCTCCGTGGGCATAGGCGCGGTTCAGGCGCGGTAACGCTTGAGCCAGGTCAGGAGATTTTTGGTGGAAGTACCTCGGGGCGAGATACTTCGTCGACGTTTTAGCGCAAAAAATCTACCAGACAAGGGTACACTTTACCCAACACAGACTGCGTAGGGTAAGGTAAGGTAAGGTAAGGTAAGGTATGTAGGATGGATGTATGTATGGAAGATGCTTTCCCAAGATACTTCCAAGTTAGTGTACGCAAGTGCAACCCAGCGATTGACACATTCTATGTAAACAATGACACAATTACCTGACCTAGCATGTATACTACGCATACTAAGTATGTACCTTGGTATGTACTGTAGGAGGTTCCGGTACGTACTCATCTCGGCGGAGTCTCCGAGGCCACGTGAGAGCTCATCAAGATGATATGGTACGTACAGTATGCAAGGTTAGATGAAACAGATGCACCTGCACTTGTAGGAATACCTACTTACCTACCTAGGTAGGTAATGTACTGTGGGATCTGTCCCGACCACAGATGTACACGAAGTGGTCTGACATACATAGGTATCAGTGTAGTTAATATACTAGATAGCCTTGAAAATGAGAGGCATAGTCATTTCTCTTGTCCTTATTGGCTAACATGTAAATATTAAGGTAGTGTATAAGTAAATTGCAGAACCTGTTGTAAAACAAGCTACTTGCGTCAGAGCAAGCTTCTTAGTAGTATACAAGGACAGACGAGGATAATCGCAAGCTAAGATGAATAAGGCATACAGTATAATTACCATATATATTGCACAAACCTGTGTAATTCACACAGTATCACGTCTTTACCTAAGTTTTATATTAAATTGACTACAAATATATAGACTACACGTTAGCTACATTTACATGTATACTTACTTCCAAGGTTCTTGTTAACATAATGCAGAAATGGGAATATGTTTCTCAGCATTTGACAGAATGGCAAAACTCATTGCATGGGTTGCAGTGGTTTCTGTTGAATTAAGGTTTAGTAGAGCCATTATCTTTTTCGCATTCATCAGGCTCCTTATCTAGAACCAGAATCATCTCATCTCTACAAGTATACCCTTGCCAGATTATAACAATGGGTGGTTTAGGTACATAGGTACGGATCTTTAACCGAGGTACATATAGACATCTCAGTAGCTTTGAAACAACTATACCGGTTCTAGGACCGGTAAATTACGCCATTGTGATGCAGCGCGAATAGCGGCAGATAACGGTCAAGAAAAAGAAAAAGAAACCTCTTAAACTTGAAGCTGGCTTTCATACGTTAGCCCCAGGAATGATGCAGTGCAACCCAATTACAGCTATAAAGTAAGTACCTGGGTAGTGCAACTCCGGTATGCATTAAACGAAATGCGCCCACATAATTAGTTAAGGCGACCCGTCATGTCGGGTGTACCCGTGAGGGTTTTGTTCGCCCCCCTAAGGTCCTCTTTCAAAATGTCTGGTCCATTCCCGCAATTTCCACTAAATACATATCGGGTAGATATACATAGATCCTGTAGGTGGGTATGCAATTGACTTCAGTCTACCCCCCCGACATATGCTTAACACTACTCGTCGAATCTCTCCAGTTCAAATGGGGTAGTGGTCAGATGAAGTTCTTTGTCTGTCCAAGTTTCCTTCAGCAAATATCTTCGGCAAGGTATGTCGGCAATGTGGCACAAGCATGATGTGTCAATGCAGTTCTACCGTTAAGTCTCGTTTTCGGCTGTCATGACTGCCTAATCATTATCACATTTAGTCTTTGCCCATATGCACGTTCGCCCGCCCGTCACTTGTGACATCTCATATTCCTCGGTCCGGCAAAAATCGAGACTCAGATACCTGACAGGAACCGAAGCATGGACACTACAAGGTGCCTATTACTGTAGTCTCTGTAAGTCAGTCGGCGGTCGCTGGCTGTTGGCTGTTGGCTGTTGGCGGTTGGTTGTTAGCTGTACCTACCATCTTAACCGCATCCATCGTCAAGGCGACATGGAATCGTGCAGCTCGGCTACATGGTAACTTCATGTAGTTCATCATGTATACTACATATCTGCATGTACCATGTAGTCGGGCAGCATATCAAATTGCCAGGGGCCCCAATTTCTGTAAGACGGGCTTCCATAGAGACTCACGAAGACGGTGTGATGATCGATGAAGAACATGTTGGCAGTTGGCAAATGCTACCTTTGCACCATCGCTCGAGGTTACGTTGGGAACTGTGTCCACATACGAATGCGCGAGCGAAAGGCGAGAGGAACACAAAGTCGTATGTAGTGCTCATCAGCCGGCGAAACAAACTTGCTATGAGCGGCGGAGCCAGGCCCCTACGTTGACCGGTGGCCGCGCTTTTGGGCCGGGCACCCCCGTCGGCCAGGCCGTGATCCCGGCCGCTGAGTTCGACCAACACGCTTTGTTGTTTCGGCCCCCGATCAGTGCCCAATGACTCGCACAAGCAACCCCTGGTATCGTGCTCCCGACCAATCTGGCCCTTCAGGCTCCAGTGCGCAAAGTAGTGCGACGGCTGAATTAAGTCATCGATGCAGTTGCATATGCGGATAAGGCGTCCGACTCATGACAAGGCTGCCAGGCCCCACGAGTTGCTCTAGCTGGCCCGACTTCTGGCCGCACAAGGCTACAGTACAATAGCGAGAGACGTCTTAAAATGCTACTATCACTACATGGCTGCGGATCGCCAAGCCGTGATAATGCAGTAAAAAGCTGAAGATTGGATGAAGAGCTTGGGCGCCTTTATTCCGGTCGATATTTTTGATTACATATCGCAAATGGGCAAACACTGCTCCTGGGATCAAGCCGGTATAGCCAATAGTGACAGTGGCCAACCCTTAACACATCGCATTCAGAAGCACAACCGCCCCTGCCAACACATCGCTCGTTCAACTCGAGACGATCAAGGGAAAAGCGAATGGCTGAATATCAGACATCGATCCAACCATAACCCCGCTCGATTACCTTGAGGTTTACAGAAAGACGGTGAGAGAAAATAAAGGGAACAGGGCTGTACAGGGCTCGCTCGGCATTGACCCAAGGCGACGAATTTGAATATGGTTGGTTCGGCAGAGGCCATCACACAGCAGCTAAGACGACTCTTGGGATCTAAATGCAAAGTCTGTGGTGTCAGCCTGTGCGTCACGATCTCCAGAACTGCGTTACTTGGCTACCACTTTTCATCCCCTGCTGACGTCTTTGGAGGAACAATGATGTGAGATACTTACATCCAAACAAAACGGTCTCGGAACGGGTCGGTGGTAGGTTCTGGGATGGCGGTCCTTTCACGACAGCCCCCAACCAATGACCCAGCAAGACTACAACCGTTGTGGCTTAGAATAAAGCATGATCTGCTTGTCGGACTTTTTAGATTCGACTCCTACCTGTTCGTGAGGTTGTTGCATCCCGACAAGGATTCTCAAACATCTAGTCATTGGGTTGTACTCCCCACCTTCATTTAGCACGTTGTCACATACCGAGATGGAGGTAATGTCGGTGTACACGTCTGCTAAAGAAATGGGGAGGTGGCATCGTTGGGTAAGATCGAAGGCACGGTACTTTAACGTTCTCACCTGAATGCGTAGGCTACGCATATTGTTGATAACACATGACCATTTATGATGTAGCTTGGTATATTATTTCCCTGCATAATGCCTGGGTCATTCCAGGGTGCGTAATGGAATGAAGTTGGGAGGCTTGCAAGTCATACCCAAGTGACAGCATCCCCTATTCCCGAGGCAAAGGCTTAGTCTATTATGGCGTTTTCCAGATACCTACTCAAACAAACGAGACTCGTGGACATAAGCACGTACTGTAAGAGGAATGCGGGTGTGACGGAACGGGCCGAGTATACCACAACCAGACTTTCCCAGCACCATACTTTGCAGCCCTGCAAACACCTGGCCTCCATAAAGGGCCTCTTTGTCGCGACTAAGACTAGTGGACTTATAATTAGTGTACTATACTACCCTACACGTAAACAAGCTCTAGGACAAAACAAACCACGAGAACAGCACCCGGCTTTCGGCAACCCTTCTTTTGAAGGCAGGAATAAACGTAGTGCTACCTTAAAAACTCCATCAAATTGGCTTTTTAAGATCGACCAAGATACGCTCGGTCCCTATGCCATACGTTTTCAACTGCAGCCCTCATGCAGACTTTTGCCTTTTGGTATGCATTCTTCCGCTTGCGGAAGCCGAAATTTTCGACGAGCCACGCATTGACAATGTAGAATCACCGCTCCGGCAGAATAATATAGGTAGGCATCTGTTGATACGTAAGTGGCGATGTAACGCTTTATGTCATCTGGCCCCGAGGGGAGAAGAAGAAACATTTTGCCCAGAGACAAGTTAAGTCATTATTTCATAAATGTTTTGTAGAGCTGGATTATACGTTACAGTGAAATTCTCTAAAATCTTCTTTTCAGAAGAAACCAAATCTTCAGTCCCATCTCACTGATTTGCTTCGAATTTTGTCTTGTGACTTCTCTGCGCCGTGGACGGCTCTGAACCGACGAGCGAAGCTGCGGCCGTAGCGGTAGCCAGCTCCTCAACCGCCAGGAGCGAGGGGAAAATTAAAAGATAATAAAATAAAATAAACATGAATAAGTATGGAAGTATCTCTAATGGTTGCCCGACTCAAGATTCTGTGAGCTAGGGTTGAGCTCGTGGCGGTGGGCCAGAAAGCGGCCATAAAAACATTGCCACGTCGCGCCTACGGCCGCGGGCCCAACCACCCCTTGGTAAAGAAAAGATCCATGGCGCGCCTTATGCTGTATAGTGTGTCGGGCTGGGAGAAGCCTTGATACAAGCGCGATATCTCCTAGTGTTAGTAGAGACCTGGTGGTGACTTTTGGCCCCCCGTTTCTCAGGACCCTGCAAAATCATACTGTAGCTTGGATGAATAAACTAACACGACAAAAATTAAAACTGACAGTCACACCTTGGCTACGTCTCTCGCCATTGTCCAACCGTCAGTATATATGTGGACCAATACTTGCGGTCACCACGCAGAACCAGTCAAAGCTCCTCGGAACTGCTGCTGCCGCCTGTATCGAGAGACCCAGGTAATCGAACCATAAGTCATGTTTCTACCGTTGGCTGCGGGTTGAAGTCTTGGTCTCGTCGAGACGGTATCACCCTTTGACAACGTGGCTTGCTGATCGGAACCGTACAATGAATGATGCGAGTTTGTATAGTAATATTTTTCTGTAAGGGGAAAATTTGTTTGTTATTTTTGTTTTTTCCCCCTTAACGGTGATGCAAAGGCATGAAACAGCACACAGAGACATGCTGGCACTCTTGTGATCTGGCGCTGTCTTTCGCATAATGAGGCAACTCGTGGCTTTCACAACTAGCACCAGAGGGGTCGGAAAACATCTGATTTTCCTGTTTCCTTCGTTATCGTGCCATTGGCGCGCCGAGAAACACACTGAATCAACTCTCGAGATACCCACGCAAGTCCAATGAATTCCCAACTCCGGTACCAGATGACGCACTACATCTATGAATGACTGGGCATAGCACCTAACACGACCGCAGCGAAGACATGTAGTGCTACAATGCCAGTTTGCATGGGCTCTCGGTAGAGCTTATAGTATTAAACGTTTTCTGACTCGACAGGCCAGATAAGGCCTTGGGCACACATTGCCTATGTTTACGGGCACATTATGATAGCTGTAGCTTTACGAGACTGTAATCCGTACCGTAACTAACTTGACGTGTAGATCTGATATAGATAGCAATATGCCATATATGTCTAGGGGGGGGCTACTTTTGGCTATGTAGTAGGGAACGTCATCCGGAATAAACCCGTAAACCCGTATCATGTCCCGTCGCCAAGAGTCCGAGACAGGCTTCGGATCTACTGTCTAATCCTGGTCTAAACATTGAATCACGTTCCAGTGATCGTCCGAGTATGCCTGTCTCGAAGGATAGGTTGCCCGAAACGGCAAAGACTGGTACCTAGCCGTGGTGGGCTAGATGTGGCCTGCATATCGGGTCCAGTGGGTAGGCCCATCCCGGCTGCATGCGGGAAACGATCGAATGCTGAGTGGGAACGGGATGGGAAAAGGGAAAGAACAAAATAAAATTCTTACAGGGTCTTCTCTCGCTAGTCGAGGCTGAATAGTTCCCCTTCCCATGCACGTTGGTAACGTCGGCGAGGGTTTGTTATCCCGCCCCCCTCTTCCTTACTCCCTAGGACGTCGCAGATTCGAGCCAATGGGGAGGAGGCGGAAGGAGAGAGAACAATGTTGGCTTCTCGTGCTAGGCCACGCCTTGTTAGGTCGAGGGAAGACGCTCGACGTCAACGGGCTGTTAAGGGGGGCCGTCCATACCCTGGTGGGGAAACCGGTATAGGTAGAACAGTAGCCAACGTGGCACTCATACAGCGCTTGAATAGGCGTTTCTAAAAGGGAATGATGCAAGGTGGCATGCAACCTCAATCAGTAGAGGGCCTGAGTTGTCATACACAAACTCGTTGGTGGCTATCTCTGTTGGTTTGGGTATATTGGACGCCAATATGACCTGAACACGGTTCACGCGAAGGATAAGCAGGACTATAAGTATCTTTTACCACCTCTTGACACTGCTGGAGTTCCGAATAGACTTCACATATCAAGAGAATTGGGCCGTACAATATCACCATCACATGATCGTCTTACGATAAGAGAGCAACTGCTGGTCGTTGAGTCTAGTCGCGTACATCTCGGAGCACAAAGTCCAGTATATTGAATCAACCAGTAACTTACGGACGACATACTCAGTGTCAATCGGATCACCTTTTTTTCGCCTATATTCGCCGATTTTTCATCGTCAGTTGTATCCCCGCCAGGACTCTCGATTACATCCTGAGGAGCTAGGCCGACACCACTGGCCACCTCCAAGCACTCCGCTTGACACTTCACTCTGTGGCCTCGTGTTGCCACCATAGTTTCTCCCGCCTCCACACCGCAGTGACCATTGAGAACCGGAACCATGTGCTTCTTCGACCAAACACGCTGGGCTTGCGGGTATTGGAGGTGGGGTCACTTTCGAGAGCAATGCAATAAGGAGTACCGGACAGGCGAGACATGCGGCCTCAAATTCGTCTTCAACACGATCCGAGAGCCCGAGGTGTGCAAACTGTGCAAGGACATCGAGAAGAAGCAGCGCAAATACAACAAACTGAGCAGCGATATCATGCGATGGTCTAGAGAAACGAACCGCAGTGCCTCGATAGAGAAGGCCGAGAGGGACATTATGGAGGTCTGCCAGGCCATCAACAACATGACGGAGCAGCATCAGACACGAGCATGGGCTACGGTATAGAACTCACTGGACCCGTGGAATCGGGCAACGAGAGAGAATGAGAGGGGAGGGAAAGGAAAGGAAAGGAAAGGAGAGAGAGATAAACAAAGAGAGAGACAACGAGAGACGAATGAACCTTACAGAGATGGGCTTAGAACAATTGTCCCACAAAGAGCGGGTATTTTCTTATGTCGGCAAAACAGGTTCTAAAGGGGGGGGGTCTGGACTACACAGATGGGTTTCTGAGGCGCTTGAAATCCAAACTAGGAAACCGGTCATTTGTAACTTTTCTATCGAGCACTTCCCTTTTTTTTTTTTTTTTTTACCTCTTCTTTTTTGTCCCCCCTTCTCCTGATCGGTGTCGAATACAGTCGTTTTGGGGGTTCACCGGACAAAAAACTACGCGTCGCATTAGGCATCATCAAGTCGATGGCGAAAAGAAAACGCCACATCTGCCTGAGCATATCATATGTCGGAAACCAGGTGTTTGGGTAGAAATTGGAGACCTAACTGGCAGGTCACAGACTATTTGCAATACATTGTAGCTAGACCAATTGTGTAGACAATGCGGAAAATCAAGACGGGGTCAATGGGGTAAATGCGCTGCTTCACAGAGACCCATCTTCGAAGATTTGTGGGAGAGTGGGGGAATAGGACTGCTGTAGTTGACTAGTCAGTCTCGACTGACGATACAAAGGAGGAGAAGGAGGAGGAGGAGAGGAGAGGAGACATTGTTACTCGTGGTGGAAGGCCAGCCGAGAGGAGAGTTTTACGTAGTAGGCACAGCGGAATGGGGCGACCCCCCATTGCCCCCTCTGACTGGCTGTATTATATTGGGATTCCGAATTTGAAGCGCATCCGTCGACGCATAGAGTGCATATTTCATGTGGGTATGTATAGCGCGACTTAGCTAAGTCAATACTAAGACCTTACAACCGTAGGTAAGCTGAGAAGAGCTACATGGTTCTGGGATTTCTGTCGTATATACCATTGGTACACGATCAGTTCTAAAGCACGAACGCCAGAAATTCGTGCCGAGGTGGAACCCATGGAGATTACTGTTGATTCAACGCATCCCTTGCTTGATGTCTGAGATAGCTTTGCAACCGCTACGCTCCTTTGTGTAGGGCCAACTAATACACCAATCAAGACGAACTGTGCCTCAGAGTGCTGCTAAGGACGAGAGCTTCACGAATCAACAAAAGTAGTTGATATGTTCCTGTGGGCTAATATATGCGTTCAGCTCCTTTACATCGAGCTGAAAACAACACGGATACAAGCACTGATCGGCCTTATGTAGCTGATTAAATATTCTAGACAAAATTCAGAGTTCTAATATTTTTTTTTGTCGATTCTCTAGAAATACTATAGAGCGAAGAGCTTCTCAATTCTTGGCCACGACGTCTATATTACGCCGCGTCTCATTTTGCGGATTGGGGAATCATATTCTAAAAAGCTGGTATAATCCACAGCTGAGTGAGTAAAAGGAAAAAAAAACGAATGCAGACTTTCCTGATACGGCGTTCGGACTCGAGTTCCCCATAAGGTTACTTCCACCTCTTGACGGTGCTCCCATTATTTGATCATTCATTAATCATAGCCTCATGCAACTGCCGCAACTGCATCGGCAAAAGTACCGACTAGGGGCCCAGATGCACCCTCTTTGATAGTAATGTTTTGTTCGGGTAGATCTGTGTTATCTTCCTCGTTCAATAACCACTCGACAGGCCCTTGATTGCCGTCTGCCGTCACCGTCCCTTCGTCCGACGACAGCTTTGATAGTATGTTTTGATATCGCGTAAGGCGAGCGTCTTGTCCGGAAAATATGGTAGGGTGCGCCCTTTGAGGGGTGATCTCGAAAACATCGACGAGATTACTGAGAAGCGCATTAGTGTCCAAGACCACAAGTTAGTAGAAAAACGCAGACTACGTACTTGGAGGTCCGCGCGACAATCCTTTGTAGAGCCTCGACTTCGCGCTGCGATTCGAGGGGATCGGCTTGGGAGTTCAGGTTGTGTTCGGCGAAGCTGCCGTATTGCATGTGATTTGGGTCGTCGAAAAGCAGACGCGAAACGTCATCCTGCAGGACTCATGCGATCAGTATGCGGGGCGGTGATGAGAGCAGGGTCTGTGTGTCGCGAACCTCGTCAATGGAGTCGTTGCGTTGACGACCCAGACAGGAGGCGCAAATACCCATGACGACGAGAGCGGTGGTTAACCGACGGGAAGAAGAATAAGAGTGGTCGGCGCTGGACAGGGACAGGTGCCCCGTATGACTCGGGAGGCAGCTCAAGTCATAGGGTAAGGACTGTATAATCTGCCTGGCCGGAGCTGGCGAGAGTTAGAAGGTTGTGAACTCTGGACTGTGGAACAAGATGAAGTTGGAAGAAGCTGAAGAAGCTTGTCTCGCTTTTACTCAGTGCGACAGGACTGTGCAGTACCTCTGAGGTACCTATCTGGGCTAGTCTCCCGCAAGGTATACTTAGGTTAGCTATGTATTTGAGCCTATTTTGCGAGGCCCACACGTGCATGCTTCATTTAGCTAGGTACTTTGCAATTTTAGGTAGCTACCTCCGGTACATGCCTGTGCCTATAGACGAAGGCTACACCGCAACAGGTGCACAAGTACCACGTAGTAGCTACCTCGGTAGATACCTAGTACAAATGTCACTATCTACTTAAGTAGCTAGTAGCTGACAGAAGCCCCGATATAATACTAAGCGGGCGCTTTTTAGAGTTTAAGTGATTCGGTAAGACCCGCCCTCCCAGACTCGAGCCGCGTCGCGCGACTGGACAAAGCTAAGCCGATTGATTAAATGATTTACGGATGGTTGGATTCTGAACTGCGCCAGTGGCTTCAGATAACTGGAAACTGGAGACCGCATTCCTCTGCCAACTCCCTGGCTTCCAACATCCAACATCCAACCCTTAACGCCGATCTATACATCGACATTTCTCTCCTTACCTCGTCTGGCATCATTTACTCCATGACGACATGCGAATTACAAGTCTAGACTTCAAGTCACCATGCGCATCATCAAGCCATCATGGCTGAGCCATAAAGGTGCCGTCGCGATGTCCGAGTTATCTGAAGACTACAGGCAGCTAATCCTGCGATAGGCGAACAGAAGGATTTCGAAGTGTATAGTTGTCACGTATCCCCGGATGGGAAGCGCCTTGCGACCGCTGGCGGTGGTATGTGCCGGTCCTTGACTCTGCCGTGTGCTGTCTGTTCTTCGCTGACTTCAAGCAACAAGATGGCCATGTTCGTATCTGGTCGACCGAAGCCATCTACCATGCCGATGACGCCTCTTTCGCCGGTCCCCGTCAACTGTGCCATATGAGCCACCATCTGGGCACCATCCACTCGGTACGCTTCTCCCCCAACGGTCGATACCTCGCTTCCGGCGCCGACGACAAGATCATATGTATATATCAACTGGAGAGCGGTCCTCCGGCTGTTGCGCCCTTTGGCACGAGCGGTCCACCCCCCGTCGAGAACTGGAAGACGTCCAAGCGACTCATAGGGCATGAGAACGACGTGCAGGACTTGGCATGGTCTCACGATGGTTCCATCCTGGTGTCTGTCGGTCTCGACTCCAAGGTCGTCGTCTGGTCGGGGCATACGTTTGAGAGACTCAAGATTCTTTCCCTGCATCAAAGCCATGTCAAGGGTATCACCTTCGATCCGGCCAACAAGTTCTTTGCCACCGCAAGCGACGACCGTTCCATCAAGATATTTCGATTTACTTCTCCAGCGCCTAATGCCACTCAGCACGATATGGTTAATAACTTTCAGCTCGAGACGACTATCAGTGCGCCTTTCAAATCCTCCCCGTTGACGACATACTTTAGACGGTGCTCTTGGTCACCAGACGGTAACCACATTGCCGCAGCGAACGCTGTTAATGGCCCTGTCAGTTCCGTGGCTATTATTGAACGATCTAGGTGGGATAGTGAGATCAACCTTGTTGGGCATGAAGGCCCCACTGAGGTTTGCATGTTCTCGCCGCGGCTTTTCCACACCAAAAAGCCCCTCGAACCTGGTACCACGAATGGCCAGTCGTCTGGTGGTGCTCTTGTTACGGTCATAGCATCTGCCGGCCAGGACAAAACACTGAGTATCTGGAATACTAATACTTCTAGACCAGTAGTCATTCTGCAAGACTTAGCTTCTAAATCTATATCTGACCTAGCCTGGACGCCTGATGGGCAAACACTATTTGCAGCCAGCCTTGATGGGAGCATTGTTACCGCAAAATTCGAGACTGGTGAGCTGGGATGGGTTGCAAATCTCGAAGAAACAGACAAAGCACTCTCTAAATATGGCGCATCTCGCAAGGCTATGGGCATCGCCGAAGATGTTGATGGTCTTCAGTTGGAGAATCATAGCAAGGAAGGGGAGCGAAAAGGCGCTGAATCTAGGATGGGTGCGCTAATGGGTGACTTTCATCCCCTTCCCAAGGATGCTGCACCAGCTACAAACGGCGTGAAGACAGGAACCGCTACGCCGACCGCACCGCCATCTACCAATGGACAGGCGGAGACTGAACCTGAGAAAGAGAAAGAGAAAGATCAAGTCGGAGTAACTCCAGAAGCCGCGGATAAAATGGTCCAACGAATAAACATATTGAAATCGCGAGTTACAATTACCAAAGATGGAAAGAAAAGAGTTGCACCGATGTTGATCTCCTCATCCGGTACCGGCCAATCTTCTCTTCCGCAGACTCAGCTGGTCGGCTCCAGCACCTCTAAAACGGCACAGAACGATACTCCACAAACTATATTAGATCTATCCAAACCATACGACGGACTCCCGGAAGGAGGCCTGGCGGCAATGCTTCTTGGCAACAAGCGAAAAGCCATTGCGATTGAGGGGGAAGACGATGAAGAGCATCCAAATAAACGGCCTTCCACCGGACCTCGACCAATCCAACGCAACGGCGCGGATGGCCTCGAAAATGCAGTACTCGAGTCTCCTAGGCACGGGTTGGTTCCTACACCTGAATACCTCCGGCCAGTAGTGCTAAATCCTGCTCTTGCTATCTCACAGGTCCGACTGGCAGTACCTAAAGTGAGGAGCCACATTCTTCGGCCTCTCGAACGTGGGATACTCGTTGAAGAGAGCACGCTTGAAGAAGCATCGAAGATTCCAGAAAATACTATCTTGGAGGCTCGGAACCCTGTATCCTTGCGAGATCCATCACATATTACAGCTACCAAGCGTGGTAAAGTACTCTGGCAGGATTATCTTCCCAGAGCAGTCATCCTGGTAACAGGCAGCAAAAAGTTCTGGGCCGCCGCTTGTGAGGACGGCAGCCTGTATACGTGGACCCCAGCCGGCCGCCGTCTAATTAATGCGATGGTACTTGAGGCCCAGCCCGTCATTCTTGAATGCCGTGGTTGGTGGTTACTATGCATTACGGCAGCTGGTATGTGTTATGTCTGGAACATTCAGACTCTGTCTTCGCCTCATCCTCCCGTCTGCCTAGGTCCTATCCTTGAACTCGCCATCAGTTCGCTTCAACCACATGGCGCTATGCCCGCACCTGGAGTTACCTCGGCACACTTGAACTCACATGGCCACATAGTCGTGACCCTGACCAATGGCGATGGCTACTATTACTCACCTACCATGCATGTTTGGCAACGCCTATCGGAGTCTTGGTGGGCCGTAGGAAGCCAATACTGGAACAGTAACGATTCTTCTGTCGGTTCATTGCAGACTACAGCTGTTGGTTCCACAACACCCAAAGATGGCAAGGGGGACGAGAACGTGGTCTCAGCGGGCATCATCCCCTTCCTGGAAAGGCATACTACCAACGAATTCCTATTGAAGGGACGAGCATACACGCTCCAGCGGCTCATCAAAACCCTGTTGTCCAAAGACGGGTTTGAAAGTTTTGAATCCAGTGTGAGCATTGCTCACTTGGAAAATCGCATTGCCGGGGCACTTCAGCTGGGGTCAAAAGAAGAATTCCGACTATATCTACTGATGTATGCAAAACGTATAGGCGCCGAGGGCCACCGTGGAAAAGTAGAAGAGCTGTTGAACAGCCTACTCGGTGGCGTCTTACAAGATAAGATCGGTGAAGGCGATGACAAGGGCCAGGGTTGGAACAGTAAAGAGAGTGATATCTGCGGGTGGGACAGACAAGAATTGCTCAAAGGAGTTGTCATGATTCTAGGTATGTTTGTCATGAGTCCCGACCAAATGGTAACGGTGGAGACTGACTAGATCACACAGGCAAATTCCGGGAACTGCAGCGGCTCACAGTGCAATATGCACGTGTGCTAGATCTCACGCTTGAGGATGATCCGGCCGCAGACGATGCTATGATTGTTGAAGAGGAGAATGCATAGGATGCCATAGTATGGCGGCCTTAGGAGTCGGCTTGGGACACGTGTCTTTCTTATAATATTCGTTACTGACTACTGCGGCAGGGGAATGGTGGTTGTCTGATGGGAGCCGATATCAATGTATTATAGGCTACAGAATAGGCTCTGTGGTTGTACGATTGGGAAGGGGGGGTTGATGCATCCTGGTGCGTGGATGTTTGTTTGACAATACTTGATAATCCACAGCAAAGCAAGCTTGGATGGTGGTTGGTGTCATATTGGTTTCATGAGGGACTTTGATACCTCTTAACTTCAGATGTCGTTATGGCGGTGAGAGTGCTGCTTCGAGCATACCTATGGCACATACCTGCAAGATTTACTAGATGGACATTGCCTGCTGGCTCCAGTTTGGAATCTAAGTATTGTGTATTTATCAGGGGGGAAGCTTTCTCTGCTGAATAGAGAGGCTTGGGCGAGATACCGCGGTGAGCTACTAAAGAAAGGCCTTACAGCTAACAATGACCATTGGAGGTGAAGGTGACAGGCGTGACGTTGGCCTGGTAGTTGTTGTAATGTGCTATCCGGGTAGGCAGTCTACCTAGGTAGTGGTTATCGTGCCGTGGAGGGCTTATCAGGCGGTGTTTGCCATTGTTGCCTTCTATCAAGGACCTCTATCAAGGACCTTCGGCCCTCAAACGCAGGTCCCAACTTCCTGTCTATGGACGTGTGTATTCACAATGGTGCTACCATTGATCCTGAAACCTACCAAGTACAACAGGTATGTACCTCCAGAGTGACCCGGCCACGGCCACACCCGCATTGAATGTAAGTGAAAGTGTGAAGCGGCATTAATATAACTCTATTCGCCAATCTCCTCCTCCTCCTCCTCCTCGTTAACCTCCCCTCCTCCCACCTCGCACACCTATTTTGCATCACGCCTCTCCCCTCTTGCCTTTCCACAACACACAGCACGGCACAACACAGCAGCTCGCTAACTCTATGCAGCAGCAGCAACAACAACAACAATATATCACTGCTCTTAGATTCTCTGGCAAGTAATCGCTCGTAGAATCCGTCCATTCCTTTACACTGCATACCTTTTCTCCCTCCCTCCATTTTCCTTAGGCCTTTTCCCACCTTCTCTCATCGGGGGAGGCCTGAAAGTCCCTTTCTGCCACAAGAGCCTACCTCGACGATTGAGTAGCTTTTGTGGTAGCTTCACAAGCAAGCCTCGCACTGATATCTGCCACCAAACCTGCCGTTGATTCGATACCACAACGTAAGTCGTCCCTGGTCTTTCTTGTAGCCTTGCCTATTTTCCTTTTCTTCTCGAGACTTGCTTCTCGCGTCATCTAGGCACTAATGGCAATGCCCAACGTAGTCGCACAAGGAACAAATAAGAATGCCTGGTCCCTACCACCGTCACTCAGCTAGCACCGCGAACGCTGCAATGGGATCAGGAGCGCATGTTTCTCACCGGTCGAGTGGAGGTCACGGTCATGTTCCCGCATGGTCAACTTCGAGCAACGAGGGACTTGGTGCAAACCCCATGAACTTCACGACTTCTGAGGACGACTTTTCCCACTTGGCAAATGCCACGACTTCGCTCCTGGATGACCCTTACGACAAGCAAGAACCCGGCTGGACTTTTCTTGCACGTCGCGTTCGGTACGTCTTCTCCCCCCCTCCCCCCTCTCACCTCTTGCGCGATGCTGTCCTCCTCCATTAGCCACCGCCTCCCCCAGTCTTGCCTATATTAATAGTGCCACACTCGATAATAGGCCCTTCTCTCTTCAGAAGATTTTCGTCTTCCTCTGCCTGGTCTTCGTCCTCTTTGGTAGCGCCTGGATGATCCGCAGTGATCATCTCAAACGTATGGCTCAAGAGACTGCCACTATTGACATGTATCTCCCTCCAATGGCACAGATCTCTGGTCCTGATATTGTGGCGCAACCCGATCCTCTACATTGGCTGCGCCAAAACACGGTCTCCAACATCGATGAGATCCCCGAGCAGTACCTACAGTCGCTTTTAGAGACGCGCCCCAAGGCCGCCTTCATTGCGCTAGTTCGCAACTCCGAGGTTGAGGAGATGGTCTACAGCATGGTCCAGCTCGAAGCTCGATTCAATAGTCGCTTGACACATCGATATGATTGGGTATTCTTCAATGACGAAGAGTTCAGCGAGGAGTTCATGTCAGCAGTTCGAAACGTGACCAACTCGCAGTGCTACTTCGAGATTATCCCCGAAGAGCACTGGAGTATCCCTTCCTGGATTGATACTACACGATTCGACGTCGGTCGCCAATTTATGGGCAGTATTGGCGTTGGAAAGGCCTGGCTTCAGAGCTACCACCACATGTGTCGATGGAATGCCGGCCTGTTTGCTCTAGAGAGGCGTCTTGCTCTCTACGAGTTCTTCTGGCGGGTCGAACCCGGCGTGAGTCCTTTACTAAAACTGCGGTGACTTAAATTCTAATAGCGATTTCGTAGGTCGATTTCAGTTGCAACATTAATTACGACGTCTTTCGCTTTATGCGCGATAACAACATGGCGTACGGTTTCAACATGGCTATTCTTGATGATGCACGATCCTTCCCTTCGTTGTGGGACAGAACTAAGACGTTCATCAAGAACAACAAGCATATGGTCCACGACGACGCTGACTATGACTGGTTACTCCAAGATACCCTCCGTGGGGATGGCCGTTCGCCTGCGTCCCAGCAGTCCAGTGAAGACGACGATAATGATGAGTTCGACCGCCTCGAGTACAACAATTGCCAGTTCTATTCCAACTTTGAGGTTGGATCTCTTGCTTTCTTCCGCAGCGAGGAGCATAGAGCTTACTTTGAACATCTTGACAGAACAGGCGGATTCTACTACGAGCGTTTCGGCGATGCCCCTATCCATACTCTTAGCGTTAGCTTGTTCCTCCCCAAAAGTCGCATCTGGTACTTTCGCGATATCGGATATGCACATGGCCTGTGCGAGCAGTGTCCTCCCCACCAGTTCAGACTTGCTACCGATTCAGAAGCACAACAGCAACCCCACGCACGTGCTCTATTTGTCAACGCAACTCTCTCAGACAAGCATCGTCGCTGGGAGGTCATGTCTCAGGATGTTATCCGACAAGGAGGCATACCCGGCCTGGCCTGCGGTTGCACAGTTAGTGCGATTGATCACAACAACGCCAAGCTCGTGCCTTTTGAGTCGAAACAACACAAGCCAGAGCATCCGTGTATACGACTATACCTTGGTGGCCATTGGCTCGAGAAAAAGGCCGACTGGGATTTAGAAGCAGAGATTGCGGCTGGTCGAGATGGCTCTGGAGGCTACCTCCTCGACGGTCTGGAGAGCAATCCCTTCGTACGCAGCGACTCCAGTGAGCCGAAATGAAGGGAGAATACGTTACCACGCCCGCCTCCCCGGCGTTGCTCTTTTCGTATTGTCACCCAATAGGCTGACTGTTAGTAGGCAAAGTTTTGTGAGAAAAACCGACCTAACTGAAAGGTTCTAAGTTGAACCCATATACCCAGACGGACTTGAAGATATCCGGCGCACAGTCCTCGCCAGTTGGAATGAAATATGTAAAGGAATCGCGATCATGAGATTCGGCAACGAAGTAGCATAGAGGGCAGAAAGCAGCAAGTGCCCGTCATGCCGCAAGAGTGCCGATTTTGCGATGCGTATCGTTGTCTTGCTGGGGCAAGATCAAGATCATTTCTTGAGGATGTAGGTTCTTTGATTAGTATTTCTTACTTGAACCTAGGTACTACAATCCAAGATCCTGTTTCTTCCGGAGCTAGGCGCATGAAGAGAATTAGTGAATTAGCTGGAAATTATTTTTTAGAAATCACGTGGCAAGTGAATTCATTAGAAATAAGTCCCAGCATTTGTCGATGTTGGGAGTAAAATGATGCACAGTGATGTGAGTGTTCCCAAGCATGAGCAACAATGGATGCGATATAGCTTTGTAGTATGACATAACGAGAAGTTTGACGTGCTACAAGGACGAATATCAAAGCTCAGGTTAGCATAGCAGTGAGCATTTGTTGATTAAGCCACAATGCCGCCACAACCATGGAATCATGAAGTCTTGGCATCAGTCCTATTAGACTCGGCAATTCCCACTTCAGCTACCCCAGATTACTAACTACCCCATGTTCTAGCTCCGCACTGGTCTAATCAACCTATGATATCACAGAATATCGAATGCGACGGATTCCACCACGCGTCATAACACAGCTAGAAATCATGGTTATATCCCCGCAGTCGAGATCTTGTTGATCTTGGTGACCTGGGGAGTAGTAGCGCGTGTGAAGAAAAAGGCGTTTACAGCTCTGAGTGGAAATTTCTTCCTATCTAGCTGGAGTTATATTATATGCATTTGTTTCGCGTTTGCAATTAGCTTCTTTGACCACTGGTTGCTAGATTTTCTGTCCCTAGATTAACTACCCCTTTGGATTTGTTTAGACCAGCTGTTGAGCGAATCGAAAACGCGGAACAAGATAAAGTTTTCTGCATGCGCTTCTCCCTCTCGGCCATGACGGCGCTTCTTGTCGCCTCGTCAGGCCCTCTAGCACTGGTCCACGCCGGCGCCAACGCCGAGCCCAAGCCCGACACGACGCCAGACTCCACACCTACGAAGACAGCACAGGTAAAGGCGCGCGAAACGACGCCGAGCCTGCTGGGCGCACTGTACCAAATAGCGAATGGCTTCGACTTGCGAGCCTGTATCCCACAGGCCCTGCCCCTGATCACAACCCTGCCCAAGATCCCGCCGGGTCTCCTGATGGGAGGTGCCATCTCGCAGGCACTGTCGCAGACAAGCCGCGAGCTGGAGGATGTATGCGACTTCTCCATCACGGGATCTGTTGGCGACACCTTCACTAGCTTCCTGCCTGCCTGGTACTCGTGGTACAACCGATACTCAGACCGCATCGCGAGGCTCGTGACAAAGTGTCCGAAGGCGGGCGCGCTCGTCAGCACCGTCGAGGCGTACGAGACCTGTCCTCAGGTCGTGGCGCAGATCACAGCCGCGAGCGCCACCGCCACGACCACATCCACAACCACGAGTACAAGTAGTAGCGACACCGATGGACCTTCTACCGCCACCACTACTGCTGCTGAACCCTCTGAGACGAGATCAGCGGACTCGCCGAGCGCCGCGCAAGAAACTGGGTTCCTTGGGCCCGCGGCCGCCGCTGTGGCCGGCTTATTAGGTTTCGCTGCTGTGTTGTGAGGGGTTACGTCATCCCTGTAAATGAGAGATGCCACGATGGGCGATGGCAAGGGATATATGTATTATGTAAGCCGAGATACCGAGATATCACCATAGATGGTTCGTAACTGAACAGGCCGCGTCTATTAGTTACCGTATATAAGCCAATTGGGAAATTCTAACTGAAAAGAGTTTCGGCAATTGGCTATTTATTCCGAATTCCGGTAGCTTGCTAGGTCAACTAATATCCTTTTGATAAGTCCAGTCAGCATATCAACCGCTTTGCTTGTTCGGAAAGCTATCTACCAACATTAGAGTTGTGATTACAGCCCAGGGTCCCCTTGTTTTTCTTCACAACTTGCTTGCCTTGAGTCTCTGCTTTGTAGTGAGATTAAGCAATTGACAGTCTGGGATATACCTAGCATCTTCCTCCCGTAGCTGACCTTTGCGATCTAAAATATCGGAGTCTCACCTGGGGCCTATCTGGTACCACGATACATACGTACGTCTGCCGGGGACGAGTCGTACCCCGCACACGGCAGATGTATGGTTCGGCAACGATCAACATACGTATATAACTCCTTGTATAGGTGCTAGGTAAGAGTGGAATCAATAGATCTGAGGGTTCTTCCGCAAGCTTACTTCGGGCCACTGTGTTGCTGGGGTATACTTACATACCTCTCATATCTACGAAAGACACTCAACGGAAGGAGGTTTTGTCTACCTATTTACCCAAGATCGTAAACATTGATCTCGACCTCCTGAAAACAATTGACAAGGAGAGGAGCGAGCAACAGAATTGATGGAATAATTGGAGTAAACTAGATAAGAGAAAGAGAAAGAAACTAAAAAGCGAAAATGCCGGGTCTCGTGGAAGAAGAACGACCATTCAAGACTATCGAGGTTAAGAAGCTCCATCCGACTTTCGCGGCCGAGGTCTCGGGCGTGGACTTCGAAGATGTATCCGAGGAGCAGTTTTCTGAGATTTTGGCCGCCATGGCGAAGGTGAGGACAAAGCACATCTAATCGACTCGCTCCCTACTCTTGTGTTCCTCATGCTCTTACGATAATGCTTCAAGCTCACCGTAAACATCATTAACATACCATCACCACACCCCCAAAAGAACCACATGTGTCTATCTTCGGCCGAATACACTAACGAACACCACAGTACGGCGTCTGCGTCTTCCGCAACACGGGCCTCACAGACGCAGCGCACGTGTCCTTCTCGCGGCGCTTCGGCGAGCTCGACACGGTGAAGCGCTACATGCCGCCAGGCCGCAGGCCGCGGTACGGCTTCTACGAGCTCTTCGACGCGGGCAACGTATCGACGGATCCCCCGTCGGACGAGGACGCGGCCCCGCAGCCCCTAGACCCCTCGAGCCTGCGCGCCCACACGAACCGCGGCAACGGCCTCTTCCACGCCGACTCGTCGTTCAACCCGCGACGCGCCTCCTTCTCGCTGCTCCGCGCCGCCCAGCTGCCGCCGCGCGGCACCTGCGCCGACACGCTGTTCGCGGACTCGCGGACGGCGGCCGAGGAGCTCGGGGCGGAGCTCCTTACGCTCCTCGCTGGAGGAAGAACGGACGGGGAAAGAGAAAGAGAACGAGAGGGAGAAGGGGAAGGGGAAGGGGAGGGGGAGGGGGAGGGGGAGAGGGGGTTAGTAGGCGCGCATTCGATAGCGCACTCGCGCAAGCTGGGGTCGCCGACGTACTTCGCGGATCTAGACCCGACGGCGGCGCCCATGTCGCGGCACCGCATCCTGCAGCGGCACGGGCCCAGCGGGCGTCTGAACCTGTACGTGGGGGCGCACCTGCACCACGTCGAAGACAGGACGACGGGGGAGGGGGGAGGAGTGGTGGTGATACCCGACCACAGCTGGGGGCTCGTGCAGAAGCTCAACGCCCACGCCTCGCAGGACAAGTACGTCGTCTCCGTGCCGTGGAATGACCCCGGCGACCTCGTCATCTGGGATAACCGCGCCGTGCTGCACCGTGTTGGCGAGGGCTCGTTCGAGGGCCGTTTCATTCGCGATCTGCGCCGTACTACTGTCCACGATGACTCGCCTACGGCGTGGGGGCTTAATGAGGTCGGCGCGGCGTTTCCCTCTTCGCTCACGCCCTCTTTTTCTAGTCCTGGTGCTCGGAGTGGGGATGTGCGATGATTGGGGTTGGGTTGTGATGGATGTTTTCATTGTCGGATGCTTTTGGGGGTTTTTGATACTCTGGTTTATAATTACTTTTGGTCTTGAATTGGCGGTTTGTCTGTTGCAACGCAGAGAGTGTGCTGTGTATTTCCTGGGGCAATATGGAGCGGAATGAATCCTATACATCCGGTGTGGCTCCAGATGGATACTACCAAGGACAAAGGGTTCATTAAACTTATGACTCGCAGATTTTGTCTTGGTACCGCAATGTATTACATCTTACTAATAGTATCAGATTGAAAGCAGAGTTAAAAATGTAATATACTTGAAAGCTATATACGGTCTTGAATCAACACAGCGTGTGACACTATATTTACAGGCATTGGTAATAGTAATCATTCTGCACCGTACATGTGTATGGAGACACGCAAGCCGTTGGCCCGGTATAACCGATTCCTCCGCATTGCTGTAGAAAAAAAATGTTAGCAAACACACTATGATAGATCGAGTTAAGATGTGAGAACTCGTAGAGAGAATTGGCTCTCGTTAACGGTACGGTTTACTTACGCCGTAATGCTACAGAAACCAGAAGTTAGCCAATGCGTGCAGCTCAGGAAAGGGTGGTTTGGAAGATTATTGAAAGTCACTAACAGCTACAGTCCCAGTAGACGTTGACGTTGGCGCAGAACTTGTTGTAGTGGTCTTACTAGTAGTAGTAGTCGTCGTGGCCTTTGTTGTTGTCGTCGAGGCTTTGGTGGTGGTAGTTGACAAAGTCGTCGTCTGGGATTTGGTCGTAGTAGTTGAACTACCGCTACCTAGAGAACCGGACGCGTAGAACACGCCGCGGCCGTTTGTGCCCACGAATACTTGGCCAGCGGTGTTACCACTACCAGCGAGCTTGGCGCTGTCGATCGCTCCAAAGCCCTGGCTCGAACCTTGAATATCAGTCCATGTCGCTCCTGTATCCCCGCTACCGTAGAGTCGAGCCCCTGCGGAACCCGTGCCGAACGCGTATACGTTCCAAGTGCTCCCTGACCCTAGGCCGAGCGCGATCTGGTAAGTGTTGGTGAGAGCTGTCGACACTTTCGTGAACGAGGCACCATAATTCGTAGAGCGGAAAATGCCAACATCCGTCGAAACCCAGACCTCACCGGCTGTCTTAGGGTGTGCCGCAATATCACGGACGGAGGTAGCGCCGCTCAAAGCTCCACCAGCAGCGAACGTTGCTCCCGTGTCCTTACTCACGTAAAATGTCGAGTACCCGGCGTAGAACACCGTGTTGTTCTGCTTGTCGGCCGCAATCACGGCCGTGGCAGGCAGGGAAGAGACGCTCGAAAACGAGCCCGAGTACTGTGAGCGCTGCACGCCGTTCGCGGACGTCGACCATAGAATGGTGTCTGCGTTCGCGGAGTACGCAACAGTACCGCCTGTCATGCTCGTGTCAGCACCCGAGTACGCATACCAGCTCGCACCACCGTCACCGGACACAGCCATTTGTTGCGTGCCCGCTGTGTTGCCCACACGCACGACGTTCTTGACGGAAGCGCCGGCGTAGTCGACGCTAGTTGATGAAGAGAAGATGGGGCTCGCCCACAACGTTTGTGGCGATGTCTTGAGGACACTGGATGATGCGAAGGTGAAACCACTGTCGTCGCCGACTGCTGCGAAGAGCTCGCTACCTCCAGGGGCCGAGGCGAGATCTTGCACCGCAAATTCCTCAATGCCATTTGCTAACACTTGGATTGTGATGTTGTGTTTCGTGTCCCAGCTGGTGAGGTCATGTCCGCCAAAAACTGTGAGACCCGTGGAGTAGAGCCAGTGATCGCTATCAAAGGGGTCAATGACGAGCGACTCGATCATCCAGCCCAGATCCTTGGTATCAACATCTAAGAACCCGGTCTTAATCCAAGGTGCATTCGTAGTCTTGTGTTCTTCAGAGTTAGCATGTAACCTTCTCGTGTCAAGAAATGCGTAAGACTCACCGATTGGCTGTAATAGAGGTTCATTGAAGGATAGCTAGTCCATTCCCAGAGCCGAGACCAAGTAGCACCACTGTCGGTAGAACGGAAGAGCTGCGCGTCAGGCCACCAGGAATTCAAGCTGGCCACGACGATGGTCCCGGGGCTTTGCATGTCGACGCCAATACCACCGAAGCCGTAGTAGAGATCGCTGCCCGAAACAGGTGTGATGTTTGTCCAGGTGCCAGCTGTTATATCGTACCGATACACAGCTCCCAGTGTGCCATCGTAAGGTCCCGTTCCATCACTGTAAGTGAGGTATAAGACCTTCTCTGTTGGCTGTAGTACAGCTTTATGGGGGAAGTATGTTCCTGGCTGACCTGATACTGCGCTCCACTAAGCTTTGTTAGCCTACTTCTACTCACTTAGATATCGTGAGACAATGCGTACTGTACTTCCGGCATCCTCGGTTACCCAGACACTGGACGTGGTGTTGTCTGCCGTACCAACGAAGATTCTCGACGTCGCACCACTTGTCGTGCCGCTCGTAGAGTCGAAAGTCACGAATGCGACTCCTTGCGGGTCGTTGTTGTAGCCGGTAGTATCACTTGGGTTCGGAGCGAATGACCCCTTAGCCGTGAAGCTTGAGACCTTGGTGAATGTCACTCCAGCATCGGTGCTCTTCCATAACCCATTACCGCTGCGCGCTCCAAAGTACAAGATTTTGGAATTGGCAGGGTCAACAGCAAGACGTTCACCCATCCCACGGCCGGGCATGTTGCCGCCAACCTTGAAGGACAGGGTAGTTGATGACCACGTTGCGCCTTTATCACTGCTGCGAATGATGGCGCCGTTGTTGGGATCCCTACAAATTTGTTTAGCAGGGCTTCATTTAGATACTCAGGTATGAAACTAACCAGCTATTTGTGTAGGAGCCTACTGCAGCATATACTTTGGTGTCATCCTGAGGGTCCAGAGCTAGCGCATCAACACCCCATTTGCTCCAATTATCATTGTCAACGATGCTGTCAGTCACAGCAGTCCAGGAATCGTCGCTGTTAAGCCGGTAAAGGCCGCCAATATCAGTTCGCGCATAGGCGACGCCCTTGGTCTTGGGATGGAATACAAAGCCTGGCACAAAACCACCGCCTCCCCCAATCTTCACATTTTGCCAAGTATAGGCAGCCTGGATAGGAGTCGCAGCCACTAAAAGCAGCTCGGTCGCCGTGAACAGCTTCATCGCCAAGGCTTGTCGTCCACTGTGGTCGTTGAGGCTCAGGGGATGATCAGCATTCGCCCAGTGCTAATCGCGGCCTTAGAAGGGCAGGTTTACTTATATCTGTTTCCATAATACCACCAAATGCAGGGCCAAGTTCACATTGTAACGTAAAACCAAGCTGGGTCAGCATCGCTTAGGGGTTTCCTGGCCCCTCAGTTGCGTGCTCTCCTATCGCCATGGAGGTTCCTAAGCCGCCGGAACTCATAGCTAGTGCTCCCAAGCTCCGTGATGCGGTGGATTTAGTGGAGGTTATGCTGAGAATTTCCCGCGAATAAAACATTCAATTAAGCATCGTGTCGCCCCGATCGGGCAACACGGATCAGTCTCCGTTGACAGGGCCGGGGGTCCCTAGTCAAGCTTGGCCTCAAGCCTCCCTCGTCTAATTGTTGTTCTCTCTAAAACTATTTAGAATCAGGATCTTTGGCTCTATCAAGCTTAATGCGTAAGTGCCCATTTCGAGGCTTACAGTCAGCCAGCGTGGAAGGCCATTTTCTCTACTCGCAAGTCGTAGGCTTCCAGATCGCTAGCGCCGGGACGCTCTCCTATAATCCGTCTAAATGTGTCTTTTCCTTCCTCAAACGTGACGCCTGACTACTTTCCCCCGATCACCTCTGCCAATCTGCTGCGGTGCTACCCTATCTTGGAAGCTATATCCGATAACCGGAAAAATAGCACAACCAGTCTTAAAAACGATAAAATGCGTGATGACCTTAATTAAGTACACCATCTTTTTGCCTTGCAATTAGATCTCCATTTAGCTGTATATACACGTGACTTAGAACTGTCATATTGTCTCGAGTTTATACTCAGCTCCGTATAGCTCCTGTTCCACTATTTTGTTTGGAAGGCTGCCTGCCTATGAGACTGGACTCTCAGTTAACTGGCCAGAATTTCACAAGAACTACAAGAGTTTAGTCAGGCTTCTCAAACTACCTCACTATGCATTTGACTGCGAGAACTTTTGGATCTCATACAAATCACCTATGGCCCCCGTATCTCAGAGTATAATCATCGAGATGCCTGCACCCGCTGTACAACCTCTTCAGCTCTCTGGCTTCCTTCAAAATGCATGGCAAGGAACCCTCTCTAGCAAATATGTATATTCAGAACATTGAAATGATAAAGACATTAGCATTGTCAGACAGCCTGCCGAAGCCTATTGTCAATATTCAGACCGTATACGTCTGGAGTACAGATACGGTGAACATCACATTTATCTCTTACATGAACGGTAAATAGAACACTTGCGGTACATGCGTCGCCTTGAAAAGGTGTGTCGTAAAGCTGTTGCGAAGATCAAAGAATAACAATCTTGAAACAAACTTCATCTCGTCGCCCCCTCGGATTGTGGTTTAACGAATCAGGGAGTATTAGAGTCAATCAAGCAATCGAACCAAATAACCATGTTCTTTTCAGCTGGCTGCTTAATAGCGGGTGATGATTTTAAGATAGAATTGCGTATCTAAATTAGAATCCAATCTCGTAGAAACTAACACTATTGGCTCTTCGGTAGAGATGAAGATGTTCTATTGAATAGAGCTATGCTAGCTAACGATTAAGTTGCGCTTGTTTGTGACGCAGAATTGCCGATTGTCCACTAGAGAGGAAGCGATTAGTGGACTACCCAGGTACTTACCGTTACTAAGCCATGGTGAGGGCATTGAGTATTAGACCATCTGTTCAACACCTCAGATAATCATTATTCTCAACATTGGAATGATCAGGTATAAAAATCAACAACTAATGAGTGATTACTTGTTTAAATGGGTTTAATGTATAAGTTTTATGTGAAGCGTTCAAGTATTTACGAAGTGTAGGAAATCATCATTGTAGTGAGGTAGGTAGCTGGCCTCATCTGCAGGCTCAGCTTTTCGTGAGATTTTAAATAGATATCTGTACTAAGCATACAACGCAGTGCACTAAATAGCTGTACTATGAGACATTACACATTAATGTTAATATTATCAATCATTCATCAGTATCGCACTGAATTCACAGACCCGACGGAGCCTACACTTAAACCATGTCTTTGCATCATGAACATTCTTTACCAATCTCCTCTTGAAGTAAGCAAATATTCGTTTCTGGCTCTGGCACGAGTCGCTTAGCAACTCCACTTATAATCACACCAAGTAACCACATGCGGCATCATGCGCCTATGTTTAATCTTATTTACATCCATCTAAGCTAACAACGAGACACGGTAGAAAAGGAGACAGCAAGTTTCTTCGCAAAAATTCACTCACGCGAGAGGGTTTTCGTATTTGCTAGGTTTATTTTACTTCAGTCATTAGCCTCAATCACTTATTTAGTTCTACTCAAGGCATAATAATTCTATTTTCACTTCGGCCATCGTTCGTTCTCAAATAGTCTAAGTCTTTTGGTCACCCACGTTGAAGATGATAGGCGATCGTTCCACAGTCGTGGCACCCGCCATGCTTATCCTTGTCGCATTGTTTCTTCCTACAACAGCGGCCAAGACTACTACTACTCTCGACATACCTGCAGGTATTCCAGCCTCTTGCACTCCCCTCGCCACTCTTCTCAGCGAATATCCCCCACCTGCCGATGGCAAGGCCGTGGATGATGCCCTGAATGACGGCCTCAATGCATTCTACACCCACTATGGAGCAACCGCGACCGCGGCGACCGTCTCAAATCACACTACTCTATGCGACTATATCATTTCCACTCAAATCCCTTCCGCTACGCCGTCAGTGACTTCTGCATTGTCTAGCTATATCTCAGCCGCTGGCATCTGGCTAGAGGACCACGGACTGAACGAGGCGGAATCACTGCTTAGCGGCGACTGCCAAAGTGTGGTTCAACCCGACGACGAGGCAGCGATAGGAAATTTAGAATTTGTGATTGGATTTGGACAGTGTTATAAGCTATTGGCCTGGGATCAAAGGACGTCTAGTAGCCCTGGTGTGACGACAACTGATGCAACGACACCTGACGCGACGACAACTAAGGCGAGCTCTACCTCAACTGCAACTCCCAGCCGATCCGGGTCTACTGGGACCATAACCTCATCGACTAGTCAGACGAGCGAGACAAATGCGCCACCCAATGCTGGGGGCAGGAGAGAGGGAGATTTGTTCTGGATTCTAGCAACGGTTATGTGTGTGACGCTGTTTTATTCGTAATGTATTAATGAAGATACCCCGAAAATCCGATTTTTGGTCGCTGAAAGCTTGCAAGATTAGATATTAAACCCTGAACTATCAGCCTTGCCGCATTTTAGTGTTTTCATGAAATATTGGGCTTCAACGAGACTCTTTTATTTATGATGCGTCTACGTGAACCTCTCTTCAACTTGTCTTCTCTTCCTCAGCCGCTGAGGTGAAGGAGCCATAGACCACCATAAATCTTCCAGGTCATCGTCATAATCTCCAGTAGCCAATACCTGACCATCCAAGTCCGTTCCTTTGATGTATCTCGTGATTCTCCTCAAAGGCATGAAATCCGAGTCTAGAAGGTGCCAGAACTCATCGACTAGTACTTCAGCCGCGACTCTGAAGACGGGTTTGAACCACTCTCGTTCCTCGTGACCCTCCTCCAGCCCTGGATCCGCATCTGCTGAGACGGCAAGGACATACGGTGCTTTGGACCGCCAACGCGGCAGGTTAGACGAAGCCGCTTCATCGGTCTTCTGATCAGTGGCATCGTCCAGAACCGAGGCAATCGCATCTTTGGACGCCACGAGAAAGACGTTCTGAGATTGACCTGAGGGTAGGGAGGGTCGTATCTGACTGTACCGGTCCCGAAGGATGTCGGGATCGGTTTGCCCGTCCAGTCCGGGGTCTTCAATCCAGTGAAGCTCCAGTTTTGCCCTGGCCGCCGAGGCGTCTTCCGTAACGGCGGAGGCGGAGCTGCTGTCGATGTCACGCTCGAAAGGAATCTCCATAATGTTGCGGATCCTGGCCTTGAATTCGTTCCATCTTTCCCCGTCATCATAACTCGCCGTCTTCACAGCGACAAAGCCCCAGGTACGGTCGCGGTGGCGACGCGTCCACTGGCGAAGCCAATCCGGTGCCACAGGGTTCGTTTGCGCCTGAGGAGCCGCGGGAGTCCCGGCAGCCTGTTCGTCCACTATCTTCTTTCGCGCCAGCTGAACTAGGTACTCTGATAGTCGCTTTCTCGCTGGTTCATCGAGGGCCTCTTGGATCCCTGCTTGCAGCTTGGCATATTCTCCCTCGGGAAGCTCCTGGAGCAGCTCCAGGCTGCTGGCTTTGCTGAAACGGTCAAAGTTCCAACCGGCGGGCCAGTACGTGCTTGAATAGTCGCCAAATTCCTTCCCAGCGGCCTCCAAGTCCATCGGCTTAGTCGCCTCGTCATTGCCAGCGCTATTCAGTTTCGCCTCGGCCACAGCCGCTCGGAGTTGGCTGGGGCGAACCATTTTGTGCCGTGAACTTGCAAGATTTATGTGTGCATGTGGCTCGTACTTTGAGCTAATGATCTGGGGGAGGGCTCTGGGGTGCGGACGAGCTTGTACAAAGAAACAGAAGACTTTCAGGTTTCAATTGCCTCAACAATATTTATTACTTGAACAGTCTCTCTAGGGATTCTGTGGTTGCCTTCATATTCAATTCTGCATTGAGTTGGCGATAGATCATCCAAAGCACGCCGAATGACTAGAATTATGTGGCTATGCCCGGGGCTAAGATCATCATTATCTCCGGCAGTATATGGAGAAGCCTACAGTACTATCTCATATGCGTCCGGTCTCCCTACGTCAAGTTTTTAAAACGTTCGCCCTTTATAAGGAGTTTTAATGTACTTGGGAGACGCTTCCACTAGGTACTAAAACACTGAAAAGGGGTAAAGCACACTACAAATCCTGTGCATGCATATGACTGCCAGCACATGACCACAGAAAACAAGTTCTAAAATTATTTCCTTCTATTTCGTGGCTCCAATTGGTCGTCGAAGCTTGCTTCAAAAAGTTGCTCAGGATATCCTATCCCTTCGTTATCCTTGCTTTAAATAAGGACCTCGGGATATTTATGACACGCTACGATTTATCTAAAGCACAGCCTCGTAAGCTATAAAAGCAAAACCTTATAGTAGATCATCCCCTGATCTATGCGAGCTTGCACTTTATAAGACTTTGAACAGCTTCTCATGAAGTAAAATGGTAGCTTCGAAGTAGAGGTAGCTACTTAGTATGCATTCGGGGAGAGCAGAGCAAGCAAAGCCCCCGCCATCATTGCCAATTAACATTTTTCATCTATTGTTTCTTCGTTTTTAGTTACCTTATGTTCATTATGAGCTCTAGTCACGGGCTTGGTATATTGGTTGCTGGTCTTTATTAAACTACATTTTTGATTATTGCGACCATCAGGTCTGCTGCATTGGCTATCTACTGATCATATATTTCGATACCCAAGACATCCTGACATTATTTCTCCTCTCCGTCTACAATACATAAAGCGGGATTTATTGAGAATCGATTTCATAATCAGTTATAACTTGATACAAAGTCTCTAGAGCCTTATCTGCGTAGTACATCCTAGTGTCGATCTAAGCCATTTATTTTCATTATCAACACCTTACATAGGTAAATTCTATGCCGGACCTTCATCAATATTGCGTAATGCCTATTGTTCGGACTATTTTCTCCCACTCTTTTTGGCAACTCTCGCGACAAGGTACCTCAGGTTCTTGAAAGCCACTGTTTATAGACAACAGCCTGCTTGGCTAAATGGTACAGCGTGTCACACAGTATCTATTCCGAAGCAACTCGTCTTGCTAGTGCCATAATGAGATTAGCGGTTCGATTCCGCTAGTGGATAAGTCTGCTGCCGAGTCCGAATTGGTGTAGTGGCTAACATTTGACGCTCTCGTGAAGAACCGTCAAGCCCGGGGTTCGATTCCCCGATTCGGAGAGATAAGAGCACCTTTGATTTTTATTTTGTTCTTTCTATTTTCCTTCCTTTAGCGTTCAGCTTGTGTTTTCATCAAACTTTGAGCATATCCTTGGACTTAGCCACAGGCTGATTGATGATGAACAGCCTATGAACATACACAATATTTCTGGATTATCAAGCTCTAGAACACCACAATTTAAGTTATTATTAGGTGCTGCGCCTATTTCAAAAATGAATCTCGCCTTGTCACATGCATGACCAGAGTCTAAAGTAAACTATAAGTTGAGGAGGTGCACAGATTGACAATAACTATCGACTAACTCTCCTGCTTTTAAGCAAAAGAATCTCTTTCATCATTTTTTCGCCGAGCAGCGAGGCACTAAAGATCAGTTTCCCCAAAAATCAAGGTCATGCTCTCGTCAAAGGTTATGAAGCCGTAGCCCCTAGCTTCACTAATATCATATTCTCAGTCCTCCCCCATATTGCTCCTCTGAACCTTCCCGATTACATGTGATTAAATCATACTCTTTTTCCCCCCTCCTCCAGAACTCCGCCTCAATTATCTTATCGTAAATGGTAAAAGACGGCTTGGAGAGGAAGATCTGCTAGAGAGGAGCGATCGACGAGCATATACAATGCATCGCTCACGACAAGGTGATTTATTCCGACCGCCTTGCTCTCATCCTCCATAGCACCTCCATACCGCGAGAGCTCATATAGAGTCATGCCGTTAAGCATCTTAGCTAGAATGCGCCAGTAAAACGCGGTGCCAAGACGCCTAGAAGGACCGAAATCTACTCTCCTGACCGATTCTGGAGTGGTGGCCTCGAATACGATAGACCAGGTCGCGTTATTTCCCGGGTAGATCTCAGCGCGCAAGCTTCTGATCATCGGGATGAAAGGCGAGGCGATCTTGAATCGGGAATGAAATGCCTCCTGGACCTCGCCTTTAAAGAGCGGGAGCTGTATCCAGAATTCGTTGTTGGTGTAATATTCATGAATAACCTCTTGACGCAGCAACCTGTTGACGCGAGCCAGAGGTGGAGGCACAAGGCTGCAGACGAAGCCGTCAGGAGGACTGGCATGGTGCCCTGTGAGGCGTTTGATTATCGCAAGTCGGTATATCATGAGGCGAATCTCAGCTGGCACGTCGAGGATGGGGTTCTTCTCGATTGATTAGCATGCAGTCTTGGACAATAAGCCCTAGGGAAAATTATAATGCTTACTTTTCCCGCCATGTTGATAGCTGCTAGAGCGACGTGTGTGATTTTCTGTCTTGCCGTGAGGTATGATTGAGTACTACTATGTAGTGTAGCTTGCTTGGTCTGCGAACGAAGTCAGAAAATGTGCACGAGCACATATGGAGGAGCAGTGAGGAGGATTCTTTGATTGTGGTAATATGGAGGAACTAGGGGTAAAATCACCTACCGCTGGCGAGTGTATTGCAAAGTGCACCAATAATGCAGCTAAGGAAGGAAGGGCCGGTCAACTGCTCTCTAGAGAGAGGTAGAGTTATGAGAGGAACAAGATCAGAAGTAGACTTGGGTTGGGCAGGCCTTGGGGTATTTATAGTTTTGTGTGAAGTGTAAATGTATTCTGATATTCCAGGTGACAGAGCTATCGAGGTCAATGCGCCATTGTACTAGACTGTGAAATCCGGCAAAGCCATTGTGTGAAAATAAGATACCCGGGTTGACCGTAGCCGCCATATATGTTTAACTAAGTCGCATCTCTATTGTGGGCAGCTTAGCTCATATCTAATCTACATTGTGACGCTGAGGTGACAACTAAAAATAAACCACGATAATAAGTGGGAATTCAGAGGTAACAGTGTCGTGGTTTGAAGCCTTGCGAGTGAGGTTTAGTACTTGAAACGTTCCTGCAAAATCACCTGTGGCGATGCAAGCCACCCCTCGCCACAGAGTTCCTCGTACACATGTATATCTGCCATGCAATCACAGAGACTCGTGATTCCGGGTTTTGATTCCGCCTCCGCCTACAGTCCTCCCTTCTCACACAGGCTCACACAAGCACACGACCCCTTCTCATACAACGTATACATCAAACAGCCAAGTCTCATCTCCTACGATCCACCTCATCATCAAGGTCTCCCATGAAACTTCATCGCAGATAGTGTATTTGCCGAGATACAAGTCCCTATTCGAATATTGCTAGATACCTTGGGTGCTAGGTCCTTGACGACAGAATAGTCGGTTGGTATCTGCTTTGCAAGATGTAGGCAAATACTGATGCAAGCTGTTAATCCTCATAGCTTCAAGAAGAGAAAGTTCAGTAAGACCCATCAAGGTGCCGGCAACTCTTCCTGAAACGACCGAGGTGCGATATATGTGAAATTCGTACCTGACTGAATGGAGGTAGCCTACACACATTTCAATTTCAAGTATAGCACTACACAGGATACTAAAGACTAACTGGTTTGGCCTCGAATTCTAGCTATTGGCTGCTTGTTGATGCTATCTGATCTAGTCATTGTCCGGAGGATGTAGAAAGGAGGGGTGAAAATGATATTATGATTAGTTAAAAGATCACTGAAATCCTGTAAAATAACTTGCTATATAATTATTCTACTTTCATTTCGTTTCGTTTTATTGCATTTATTATTTCTTGGTAGAGAAAACGTTTGGCAATAATTAATATGTCCCACTTGTGTTATTCAATATATCCAAGTGGCTAAATGGAGTTGGAATGCTAATCATTCTACGGGGAAAGAGACAAAAATTATGTTTCGAGAAAATGAGGTGAAAGTGATACGGGGAAAGAGTTGGCTAGTAGCCTGACCTGACACGAGCGACTTATTTACATACGAGTGTATTCTTCTGCGAATTTCCTCGTCTAGGCACCAGAGGGTGACATTTTGGTTAGGAAGTTTGTGTCGTCACTTCGACGTGTAGCAGATTTGATCATGATAAGCAGGGAAGCAGTTTTGCACAAGTTCTCTTATGGTTCCACCCTTTTCAGCATATTCCTTTAAACGTACTAGGGTTAATAAAGCTAAGTATATCATCGAAATGGTAGAGAATCAATTATATTGCGCTACTCTATTGTAATATTAGCAAGCACGAATGTGGCAGGATCTGATATCGTGGGAGCGATGGCGAGGAGAGAATACAATAGGATTGCGTTTCTTTCCTACGAGTCTTGAGAGAAGCCCTATAAGGAGGAGGGAAGCTCTGAGTAGCATTATGTGGCTTGCAGAGGTTGGCACGAGTCATGAGTGTTGCTGCGCCGTGACAATGACAAAGCTACTCTGGGTGAAAATATATCATAATATTTGCGTCTATGTTGATGGGACCTAGAGCTGGCCAGTACTGTACATCATCGTGCCTCTTGGGGAGATAAAATCGTTCACCCTTGCTCTGTATCCCCGTTAGCTATGGTACATTTTAAAGGGCTTCCTGTGGGTTAGACATGCATGCTCCTATTTTACAATCAACAGAACTCCCATTATTGTGCCTATCACATCGGTTGGCAAAGACTTAATATGCAAAAGATGTGACCCCACAGTTATGGGCTTGGAAATAAGACACAATACAAGCAATCGCCGTGCGAAGGGAAGAAGAGACGGGTTCGAGTCGGTAATAGACAGACTAAGCTGGAATCTGCTTGAAGACAAACTCGCCGGCGCCATTCTTCTCGCTAGCCCAACGATTCCGGTCGTAAAGTCCTGTTGTGTGCAGAAATGCCTCAAGCCGGGAATCGGATAAGCTGACGGCAGCTTTTCGAATCCTTAGTTCTAGAGCGTTTGAGACGGAGGGTAAAAGGGCCCTGAGATATCTCTGCCATGCCTCGAGATTGAGATCAATGAAGAGAATGAGGAAGCGGAACCTGTCGACGTCTTTGCCAAGGATATGGAGCCATTTGAGACCAATGGTGCTGGTATAAACATGGAAATGGTTCTTGAGCAGAAAGACATCCAGGGCCTCGGACCGGATCTGCCTGTTGGCACGAAAGAGAGCAGGCAAGGGTCGGTCAAGGACGAAGTAATCCTGCGAAGTGTGACCCCACTCGCTGTTGACGACATGCTCGTAGATGGCATTGCGGATCTCAGCCGGCAGCAGAAGCAGCGGCGGGAGACTTGGAACTGGCGGATCGACAGCCATAGCAGCGAGCTGTCAACCTGAGTGATCTATGAGTTTTGTCCTTTGCAAAACGCGCAGAGGCACGACAGTAATAATCGGTCGGACGAAGCGAGGCGAAACTCGCAATGTGACGTGTCACACAGCCCCTCTGACCGCTGTATGGGATGGGGTGACAATTTCTTGCTACAGATATCTACACGTGAGGATATCTCGATAGCATGTAGCAATTTGTCGAATTGGGTAGGGCAGACACGTAAGGTTGAGCGTGCACAATCAGCAGAACGGCCGACGATACACCACGAAAGGAGAGGCGGAGATAATGATCGACTTGTCTCTAGAGCAAGTAGTGTAGAAAAGACGCAACGAGGTGGGAATAATGCCAAGCTTTCGGTATTACAGCATGCTTGTGATGTTGTACAAAGTACCTACATCGATCTGTATGTCTCTCAGCTGCGGTACCAGGTAACACCCAGGTATACTTGCCGGGAGCTAAAGGCAGTTGGGGGCTCTGCTAGGGCTAGGTAGGTAATATACTACCTACCTACATAAGGTATATGCCCATGGGGCTTAGGGGCTTAGATTACCGTCCCTACATGCTTTTCTCCTTGGCACTACCGAGATGATGTAAGTCTGCTGATCGGCTGGTACCTACCTACAGGTTGCATGTGGTAATCAATCTTTCCCGTTAGATGCATTACCTAGGTACCTAGATGGATACCATACCGAATACCTACATATGTAGATGGAGAGAAAAATTAGTAACATTAAAATTTCCTACCTTATGCGTAGATACCTGTACCTAGCAAATGCAGCGACTAGATTGCCCCCAGTCCAATTGATGTTTTCGTTATAGAGCTCAAGGGTTTGTCCTATCCCGTTGGTATGGTGGTTGGAACTGACTAGGCCCTCCTATATGGATCTGCCACTATACCCAGTTAGCATGCTTTCGACATGTCGCTCCAGTGGGATGTTCTTTTATAAGAGGGTAGATAGAACCTCTTGTAACACAGCCACCAACTTAGACCAAGCCATCTTTCAGCACAGCCTTCGCATGCCACAGCACGTGTCCCAAGGCAGAATCGTGAAATGGACGGGTTATTTATAAGGAAAGCTGTGTGCAGTTAGATGCCATTGTCGAGAAGGACCGTGTATACGTAGTAGGAACCGCTGCGTTTCCGCGACGTGGATATGACCACCAAAGGAGCCTGTCACCACGATGAGCTGCTCCTGGATTGCTCACCATGGGCTGAGGAGGCAGGATTCGAGCGACCCGATGCTGGTAAACGACTCGCCGCGACAACAAGTTCAGGCCGTAATCCTCTTGCAGCGAAAGGGAAATCTGCGAAGGCGATCGAGAAGCTAAGTCGGGAGACGGCTGAACGGCTCGCGCCCTCGTTTCCTGGCCCTCTCCTGCTGCCCAAGGATGAGCTCAATTGGGATCCTGACTGTCCACCCCAGTCCTTCCGATCGTGGCTCAGGGAAACTGGACGCAATAAGCTGACGCCCAAACGGAAGACGCTCTATATAGCTGCTCCACCGACCGTCACACCAAGTGTGCGCTTCATGAATGGCTGGGAGCAGCCCGCAACGGCTCCTACAGATAGCCATGGAGAATTCAAACCGCCCGCGGTCGACGCCCTTCTAGACTACCTCGGCGTATTCTACCATGGCCTTCCTGTCAAACGCTTTCCCCAACAGCTGCGCTTCGTGCCATGGACAGAGCCTTCACAGCGCGCTAGGTCAACAAACAATCATGGCTATGTTGGTCTTGCGTGCAATGATTACTGCACTCGTATTCGTATCCGGGAAACTCCGGACAAGAAGTTCAAGAGACAGTTGAATCTAGGTGATCTCCTTGATGCGGCTATTTCGATGCTCCCTGAGGATGCATACTCAGTGGTTCTGCTCATGGATCTTGACATGTACGAGGACGCTGAAGACGATTTCTGTTGCGGAAGGGCATACGGCGGTAGTCGTGTGTGCGTTGTATCCTCAGCCAGGTACCATCCAGCCCTAGATGAGGACAGCATTGACTATGAACACATGTGGCCAACTTCACATTGCAAGAAGTTTACCGACAGATTATGTGCCGTAGAAGAATTGGAGCCGCAGGAACATATAAAGTCGAGATACGAGACTCTAGATTCACCGCTGAGGCGGGCCGTTGAAGTAGCTAAAAAGGTCTCGACGCCACCAACTCTCGAGGCTCTCAATGGCTTATGGTTCTCGCGCGTGGCTCGCACATTGGTCCATGAACTGGGACACTGCTTCGGAATAGGCCATTGCATCTTTTACGCCTGCAATCTTCAAGGGACGTCATGCATTGCAGAGGATGTGAGACAGCCACCATACTTATGTCCGGTGTGCTTGGAAAAAATAGCGCACGCCATCGCCTGCGAACTCCAGCTGCGTGATCAGACAGGCAAGGAGGGATATATCAGGGAGAGATACACGGCTATTGCCGAGTTTTGTGAAGCATGGAAGCATGTTGCGCTCTTTGCTGGTTACGGTGCTTGGGTAGAGGCGAGACTGCAACAGCTCACGGTCTAACCTTAGATGGATTTTCCCGATTACACATCTGCAAGAACTTCACGTAATATGCAGAATCCTTATCCTTATTTCTTTTGCCTACATAAATTCGATTCAAATAGAGCCAGAGATATAAGCATTATGGACGCGCTTAGCACAATTAGGAAATCTCCTCCAGCTGAGGCTTTTCCACGCCTCCTCCAATCGCGTCTTCCTTTACTCCCTAGATTCAATCCCCCGCCACAAATGATCCACGGTTTACAGATACTGTACATCCCCAACACCATCCATATTGCTAAGTATTTGTATTTCAGTACCCGAGCTGCCCGAATAGCCCTACATCTTCGATCATGTACAGATGCTCCAGAGGCGAAGCCACAATGATACTACGTACGCAACTGGCCCGAAAAGGTAGCACAGAACGCGCCAAGCGCAATAAATGCAGGTTCAGGTCGTACACTACCGTAGATCTGTTACAAATCTTTCTGTCTTTGTCTGCGGTAGATCAAAGGTGCAGAATTCCCCGCGCGGACCGGTGTCCGTCAGCCAATTCTACTTAGTAGTCTAGCCGTATCCTTTATATGAAAACGGACCCTCTGCCGTACGACCTCGACCACTTACCCGGGAACTCTAGACCGCACGAAATGGAGAGCATACAAGTTGACGAGATCATCCTCGAAAAGCCAAGAGCAAGCGAGATAGAGATCGGAGAGCTCAACAGCTGCACCGCCGGGCTCACAGCTCGTCAACAACAATGCTTCGAGTCGTTCGTCAAGCAATGTCGCGAACATGGGCTACTCGACCGCCCTATTGGCTTGTCAGATGAGGATACACTAGATGGCATACACGATGAGATCACTTTATTGTACCAGAGCCTTACCTCGTTCCCATATCACAACCAAACATTAATAATTCCCTAGGAGGTTTCTCTGCGCCCGCTCATTCGACGTCCCTGGGGCCCTGCAGCAGTTCAAAGAAGCACAAGGAATTCGGAACTCCTCCAATGCAACGGAAGCATACAACAGCATTGATATTGACGACTTTGAACGCTTGCGCAACATAGTGCGTAGTCACATTTGTCTGATCCGTTACCCCTCTCTACCCATTCAGAGGCCTCGCCTTCTAGTGCATCGAACTGACATCTCGGATCCTTAGTATCCCCATTGGTCAGGCCAGCGAACCAAACGCGGTCTACCAATATGTCTCCTTGACGCGGCCAATCGTGAGTCTATCCCACCGGCACTACGCTGACCCCATTCCTTCCCCGGGGTACGGAGACAGACTCATGCTCGGCGCGCCTGAGAGGCAGTTTCTATGCTTTCGAGAGAAAAAAACCCCCACCCCTTATTGATCACTCACGCTCGAGGAGGGGGTGCGATTACTGACCCCGAATGTTCGCAGTGGACGGCGCGAACCTCGCGAACTACCGCAAGTACAGTGCGTCTCAGATCACATGCCGGGCCATCACCTCGCTCGACTACCTGACGCGCTTCGCGCTGCCGCTCTGCTCGATGATGCCGGACCGGCCCGACCCGGAGAAGCCAGTCTCCGGCGCCGTGTACCTGGCCGACATAGCGTCTCTTACCCTGCGGCAGGCCTGGAGCATCCGGGGGTATGCGCAGAGCATCACGGGGCTGTTGGCGACGTGTTACCCCGAGGTGGTCGACACGATCTACGTCCTCAACGCCCCGCCCTACTTCCCCAGGATCTGGTCGTTTCTGAAGGGCTGGTTTGACCCGCGGACCGCGGAGAAGCTAGTGATAGTGCCGCCGGCGGATGTCTTGACCACCTTGCTCGAGGAGATCGACATCGAGTGTATACCGGAGCGGTACGGCGGCCAGTCGAGAGACGAGCATGGAGTCGTCCCTCTTGTTGGCGGCTTGACAGAGCTGTTGGGTGTCGAGGAACTACCCGAAGGGCCAATCAAATGGACGATTCACCAAGGGAACCGGACTGCGGTCGCTGTTGGGACGAGGGAAGGGGAGGCGCGCAGGGAGGTGGTTGGCCCGATTGGTATCAGGGCAACTCTATAGTGTATTAGGGATGGCGTTAGGGCGGCTTTATAGAGGATATTTAGATCAGAGCTGAAAAAGCTCGGACTCTTGGCCATAGACTGAGACATTACTACCTCCTTCTGCTTAGCCACAAATCGCACCGCACGCGGTAGTTTGTCTTAATACTAGCATTGTAAGGACTCCTTTTACAGCCACCATACCAAACAAGTCATGGCCTACGTATGAAAGAGGCAGATCAATGTCGTCTTAAAGTCTTTTCGAGTCATTGATATGTTGAGGAAAGGTGAAAGGTGAGCTGGGGAATAAACCTAACCTATTGGCTAGGCGCTTTAACACTTATTACTAACTGTAAAACCCAAAATCCTGCACTACCCCGCATTCAAATACAAAAATAAATGAGATGTCGAAGAAAGTGGTAGAGTAGAAAAATTAGCCAAAGTTAGCAAAAAGTTCTCTCGATCGGGGAATCGAACCCCGGCCACCTGCGATCTGCAATTCTGTGCTCATCGAATCCACAAACGTAGGGTCAACAGAATTTATTGACAAGCAGGTATCCTTACCACTAGACCAATCGAGAATCGACTTTGTTGTCAACTCCACGCCTGGTTTGGGCATATAACAAATGAGACAAATTCATCAAATCCGCATCAAATACTGTGGCAGAGTGTATCAGTATTGTTAATACTTACTTCTACTCCTTTATCTCACCGCTAGACTCATTAAGAAAGTATGAAGCAACTAACAAATATTTTAATTAAAGTCGTGTGATTATTAAGACACTAAGAAAATAGGTGCATTATGTAGATAAAGAAGCTAATGCATAGCCTTGTCAATTGGGATGATGTTAAAAATTGAAATTTTCTATAAGAAACAAGAAAAAAATTTAGTTATTCATGTCGTCTTAAGCTTTTTAATACATACTACTTGATTATTTAAGAATTCTTAATCACATTGAGATTTGGTATGCCTTGATGAACCCTTACAAATGTTAAAATGGGCCCAAGGCACGTGGATCAAGCAACCGGCAACTACCGTCGTTCATAACAATGGATGAGATATTGAATAACCAGCCCCTCTTAGCTTAGATGAGCTATTAATCAAGTTGAAATTGCACATGGTGATTCGTCTATATAATTAGAAGTAGAACATATGCAGTAGTGGAAGCAATAGTCAATGTAAACATAAAACCTCTGCTTTACCCTTGGGACGCCTTTTACTAGCAAGGAGAAAAGGACGCTAAGGACGACGACGCTACTTACATATGTAAGTCGGCAAAGCTTGCATGCCAACAAGGCGTGTTTCGGCAAGCACTAGTACCTGGGCCGGTTTCCGCTTGGACTAAACTGACTTATCGCGTTTAGTTGCTTCCTCTTTCATGGGTATTTTCCCCTCCCGACTATGAGGGTAGGGGGAAGGGGGAAGGGGAAAAGACAGTCACATTTGATCATTGACGGACAGGTTACGAGACGGTTTGAGTCAGATTCACTAGAACTAGGAAGCATTCGAGGAGCGTAGGGTCTACACGAATAGGAGAGAAATTGTTAGGCCGAATCGGAAATAGGAGGATGCTGATATGTGAACAAACAATCTCTGGAGTAGCGAGGGGAGATTTCTGTATCAGGATGCCAATACACGATATATCTAGTATCATGCTTCCCGGGGACATTCTCAGTACCGGAATTCCGTGTTCGAGCAGATGTTACCTGGAAACTAATTTAAAATAGGGCCATGCAACCTCCCTCTACCTTGTCTGCTGATGTTCTGAGAACTGAGTCGATTTCATAAGAACGAAGTCTCTAACTGGACATTCCCCTATCTTTTACGTACCAGTCGACCTCGACCACGTTGTCTATGAGACATCGGCTAGTTTATGGCCGCAGGTCGATAAGAATGCTGCAAGTGCCGTAAGCTGTTGATCATCCCGAGATATCAGCATGAATCGAGAAAGAAGGGTGAACAACAAGCCCCTCGCGCAATACTTCTCCTTATCTAAAGGTGTAAGATATGTATATACAGTCTGTTACCTTATGCTGCGATCCTAGCACTCGAGATAAAACCATAGCATGCGTCAACACCACCAAGGTATTATCTGTCATATGAAAATAACTTATCGTAGCATTTGATGTCTCAGGCTTCACTTTTTGGTTATTTAACACTTGCTTTGACTTAATCTATATAAATAGATGGCCTAGCAAGTTCCTAGGACCGGTATTTTGTTGTTTATAGATATCATGGATAGCGAAAGCACTAACAAGAGGCAAAAAGCGTACTAGCATTAAATAAAGCTTAATACACTATGTATTTTATAATGGTTAAAACTTGAAAGTGTGATAAAACTAACTAAGTAGCTAGCTAAAGGTTTAGCTTATAAAGTAATAAGCTATAATATATATATTGTAAGGCTATAAATTAAGTGCTAAGTTATATAACTTAATAACTTTCCTTTTAAAAAAAAAGAATTATGTTTTTATAATGCTTTTATTATTATTATATTATTACTAGGACTTTTTAACTTTAATTTGCTTTATAATATTTTTATTATTTTTATACTTAGGTTTTTTTTTTTTGTTAAACTTATTATTTTTAGCAACTAGGATTTTAACTTTTTAAATTTTTTTAATAGCTTTTTTTTTAGTTAACTTACTATTAAAAACCAGAATTTTTTTAATTAAATTATTAAGCTAAGCATAAATCTTTATACCGAGTTTTTTTAGGTTATTTTAAACTAAAACGCTTTGCTTTAAGTATTATAGTATAGTTTTTAGCATAGCTTTTATAATAAAGTTATAAAAGCTATAATTATTATATTTTTTTTTTTAAGTGTTAAATAATAAACTAAAAGAAGTTTAGTATTAAAAAAAACAACTAGCTAAAATTTAAAGTAAATAATTGTAATTTATTTATTAATTAGCAAAATAACAAGCATGCATTATATATTATAAAAATAATAACAAATATAAATAGCTATATTATTTATAATGTAATTAAAACTGTTTTTTATTATTAAGTTATTTATAATATACTTTAGTAAAAAAGTTAAAGTTAATAGTTTAGTAAAAAAAAACTTAAGAATTAATAGCTCGATTAAATTAAAGTTAATTTTTGCTTTTTTAGCTTTAGCTTTATAATGCTTAAAGTTTTTTTATTGTTTATTTAAGTTTTACTAAATATAACGCTAAACTTTGTTAAATTAATTAGTATTTATAGCAGTTTATTTATTGTTTGCTTTTTTAACTATTAGTTTAATTTAATTTTTTATTTTTTAAATTATATAATAAACTTTTAAAGCGTAAATAATAATAGCTTAGTTGTTTTATATAAATTTTAAATATTATATAATAAAACTATATAGATTTTTTAGTATAACTTTAAATTTAAGCTTTTATAGCTTATTATTGCAGTTATAAATATAATAATTATTGCTATAAATAAAACAGCATAAAATATTATAGCAGTATTAATTATGTTTATAGTTTATATAACAAAATTTATATAGTTATTTTTAAAAGTTTTTTTTAAAAATAAGTATAGCTTTTTTAGCAATATAATATTAGTTAAATGTTATAAAGTTAGCGCAAAAGTGGCCTTTAAAGCGGCTTAATGCCTTTATATATACTTTGCACCTCTTTTTTTGCTAGCTAAAGCTAAGGTTATATAATAACTTACTTAGCTTATTAGGCTTACAGTGATTTAAGGCTTACTAAGCTTATAGTAATTTAAGGCTTACTAAGCTTACAATAATTTAGTGCTTATTAAACTTGCAATAGTTTAAGAAAAATTACTACTTTTTTTACCTTTTTTTTGTTTATATAATTATATATTTTTTATACTTAATTATTTATTTAGTTTTAGTTTTTTAGCTATTAATTTTTTATAACTACTAAGCATTAATATATTTATTACTTTTAATCCTTTAAGACTTTTATTAATGCATAATAGTAAAAGTACTTTAAAAACCTCTTTAATGAACCACTGTTAAAGATCTTATTATTACTTGTAAATTAAGACCCTAAAGGCAAACCTGTTATATTAATGTATAATAAGTTCGTTATATTAAAGTCTTTAAGCTAGCATAAGGTTTTTATGCTTAATTATGCTTTATTATTGCAAAAGTAAATAATAATATATTTAACATAAATAAAAATAACTACGCTAAGATTGCTATTTTTAGTAAAGCTAAAGCTATAAATATAAATAAAGTTAGCAATAATAAGATTATATTTATAACTTTGCGCTATAATAATAGTTTAAATGTTAATTTTTTTAAAGCAAATTTTAGCAGAACTATATTTATTATAGCAAAGTTTTAATAAATTTGCTTAAGCATTATATAAAGTAATAATGCTTATAAAAAAACGTTTGCTGTTTATATAACATAAGTTAAATTATTAAATCATAAAAACTAAATATATAACATAGTTAGCATTAATATAATTAATTATATTATTTTTAAATATACTTTTATTATTACTTTTAATAATAATTATTAGCAAAAAACTAAAATAGCTATTATAAAAAATAAACTTAAAGAATTTTTTGCTAATACGTAAAGCTTTATAAATCTAAGGTTATTTAAGTTTTATTATTTTACTATTATAAAAAGTTTTAAATGTAAAATTAAATATATTACTTTTACTACAATAATTAATATATAAGTAATGCATAAATATAGCTTAAGTACGTTTAATATGCATACTTAATAGCAGTATTTATATTTATAATACAAAAAAATTAAAAAATAATAAAGCATTATTTTTAGTTTTATAAATATTTTTAAAAAAAAAAAAAAGCTACATTTGTTTATTATTGCTTAAAAATAGTTTAATTATAATAAATAAATACTTAGTTAAAAAAATAAAAACGTTTAGCTTAATTATGCAGCAATTTTTATTAATTTAAAAAACTATAATATTAAAAATGTTAGTAAAGCTTTTTATAACATAAAATATATATATAATAAAGTTAGCTAATTAATAAACTATTTTAACTATTTTTTTAAAAAGTTTGTATTAAACTTTAGTACTTTTTTTATGCTAATGCTTTAGGTTTAATTTTTAAAAGCAAAAATTAAATATAATATAAAAAGCAAGTTTAAAGCTTATATTTTAACTTAAATATTTCTGCATAGCTAATTTAATTAATTTTAGTAATTTTTAAATTATAGCATTATTATTAAGCAAAATATATGCTTAGTTTAAAAAAGAAGTTATAAATAATTTAGCAAGCAATAAATTAATAAAATCCTTAATAATTATTAGTTTTTTGTTATTTATAATAATATGCTTAGTAGCTATAATAATTATAAATGCACAAATAATATAAGTTTTATAAAAACTAATATATTAAGAAAGCTTTTTAGCGAAATTATTAAGTTATATATTTTATTAACTAATAATAAACATTTAAGGTTAAATATAAGCTTTATTTTTTTAAAACTTTAAAAAAAAGTTAAAATTAAATTATAATTTAAACGGTTTATTGTTTTAATTTGTTGCTAGCTATTAAATATTTAAAGTTCTTTAATTTAAATTACTTAATTTTTTTTAACTATTTTTTTCTGTTTGATTTAATTTTGTTTAATTATTATTTATTTAATTTAAGTTTTTTTAATTATTTTTTTTTTGCTTATTATTTATAGTTTTTTATTTATTATTTTTTAACTGTTTTTTTTTAAGAAATTTCTTTTGTTTTTTATTATTTTTTTTAAAAATAACGTTTTTTAACGTAGTTTTATATTTTTTGTTAACTTAAAGTAAAATATTATTAAAGCAAACTTTAGCAAAAAAATTTTATTTTTGCTTTTTTTTGCTTTTTTTTGGCTTTTTATTAGTAGTAAGCTTAATAAAGTTATTAAAAGTAAACTTAAGTATATTTAGCTTTACTATAGTTAGTTTAAAAATAAGTTTAATAATATAAAGGTTATTTAAGTTAATTAAACTTTATATAAAAAGTTTAATAAAAAATATTATAACTTTAGTTTTACTTATATTAAAATAACTAATAAAAAACTTTATACTATAAAAAACTTTAAGCAAATTAAAATTAATAAAGTTATATTGTTTTTTATTTAAGCTAAAATATTTATTATATAGCTTAATAAATTTTTGCTTTATAATGCTTACTAGTAAAATTTTTTTTGTTTTTAGTTTATTAATTAAAAATAGTATAAAATTATAAAAATTAATTTGTTTTGCTTTATTTATAGTTAAATTAATTATTAAAGTTATTATAATAAAAGTTTTATTAAGTTTAAACTTTTTAAACTTAATTTTAGCTTTAAGTGCTATAAAGTTTACTAATTGCTAAAGTATTTTATTAATAATTTAGTTAAAAAAATAACAAATAGCAAAAAAAACTATAAAATTTATATATTTATAATATTTAAAATTAAAGTTATTTATTTATTAAAAAAAATTAAGCTTAATAAAGTTTTTTTTAAAAATTATAGTTATAGCAGCTATAGCTTTTAATTTATTTTTATAAGTTTTTTTTTAAACTATTTAAAAAAAAGAAAGTTTTATATTAAAATTATTTATTTATGTGTTTAAGCAATAAAAAAATTTAGCAGCATTAGCTCTTTTAGTAAAGCTAGCATTAAAAATCTTAAAGCAAAATAACTTATATTTATTATAGTATAGCTTTTAGTGCAAATAATATAATACTTTAAAATATAAAACGTAGTTTAATGCTTAATGCTAGTTTTTGTTTAGTTATATATAAAGCGTAATACATAATAAAAGCTTTTTAACGTTTTTTATAAAAAGCTTAAACTAATTTTTTTTTTATAAAATAATAACTTAAGTTTTAAAACGTTATTTATAGTTTTTTTATAACTTAATTTTATTATTATTATTATATACTAAAAAAGCAAACAAATTTTTAACTAAGCTACTAATTATTGCGTAACCTGAAAAAAACACGTAAAATAGCTAAATAAGTTTTAAATATAGGAAGGCTTAGCTATTATAACATAACTAAAGAACTAATTAAGTTATAAGCAGCTATAAAAACACAAAAATAAAGGCCTTTAAACACGGAGCAAAAACAGCTAAGCATTAATATTAGCTTTCCTTTAAGCTAAAAAAAGTTTACTATAACTACGAAGCAAAAGCTAAAGCAGCTATTATAAAGCTATTTACTACTTATAGTTTTAAAAAAGCTACTTATTATAGGCTTACGTTTATAAACTTTAAAGTAAAGCATAATATAATAAAATACTAAAAATAGCAATACAAAATTATAAACATAAAACTATAAAAGTTAAAAAGCATATATTATAAAAAAGCAAAGCAATTAAGCAACTTTATTAAGCATTAAACACTAAAATTTTACTAAAACTTCTAGCTACTAAATATATAACAATGCTAACTTTTAAAAGTTACGTAAATACTTTTTAACTAGCTTATTTATATAAAACTTCCGGCTTTTTTACTTACTGCAGCTTTTTTTGCTTTTTTAATTGCAACTTAAAGTTGTATATTAGCTATAAATATAGCTTAAATATTTCTATTAGTATAAAAATAGCACATAGCTATATAAGCTTTAACAAACAATCGAAGTTTTTTATTAATTTTTTTAAGCTAAGAAATTATTAGCAGTACTTAAGATTAAAAAAACTTTAACAGTTAAAATAAGCATAAAGTAAAGCCTAAAAATATACAAATATTAATATAGTTAAAAGTACTTATAAAACTATAACTGCTATTTTTAGTGCTTACTTTGCTTTTTTTGCATTATAAGCACTTAGCAAACTTGCTAGTAATATTATAAGCATAAAAGTTATTAATGTTTTTATATAGTTAGCATAAAAAAAACAATAATAAAGAGTATATAATATATTATTATAACATAAGCAATATAGTAATAATATAGCTTAAGTATTTTAATATGCTTAATAAATATAAATTTTAAGGCTATTAGTAATATTTTAGCGTAAAGTACTAAAGTACTTACTTTTATTTTAAGAATTAATGTTATAGCAAAAAAGCATAATAACAAGCAGTTATAAAAGCTTAAACTATATAATAATAAGCTATTAGCTACCTTGTTTAGTACTATAAATTAAATAACTAGTAAAAACTGCAGCAAAATAACTTATAACTTTAAATATATAAGCTTAACATTAGTTAATATATATACTTAAGCTAAGCTAGTTATAAATATATACTGCAAAAAGTATAACAGTTATAACAAAGTAAATTTTTATATAACTATAACATATTAATAACTAATTATATTATAAATTAAATACTTTAATATATTAAAGCAAGCGCAAGCTAAACATATAATAATAATAGTAATAAAAGTAATAAAGTTAATAATTAAAAAAAAAAAAGATTAACATAAATAACTAAATAAAATAACTTACTATTTATTGCTATTTTATATTGCTTAGTATATAAGCTATTTATAAGCTATGTTTACTTAATAAGCTTATTATAAAAAGCACAAAAGCAGCTTAAAAAATAAATATACAAAAAGCAAACTAAAAAATAATAAGCAATTAATTTTGCTTATAATTTAGTTATAACTTAATTATAAAAAAACTAGTATAACAAAAAGCTAGCAGTAATACTAAAGCAAGCAAACTATAATACATTAGCAATACAATAAAAAAAGGTTTAAAAAGAAATTAAGAAAAAAAAGCAATATACTTAGCTAAATAAGTGCTAAAACTAAAAAAACTGCTATAAGTAGCACAAAGCAAACAGCAATATTAAAGCAAGCAAACTACAAAGCAAAAAAAATACAGAAAAAAAAAAACTACAAAATAACTACGTAAAAATGCATACACTTAATTAACAGCATAATACAAATAAGCAAACAACTTAAAAGCAAAAAAATAAAAAGTAAAACACTTAATAAAATCGTAGCAAAACCAATATAACTTAGAAATAAATACAGAATGTTTTTATTTAACTACTAAAAAAAAAGTAAACTGCTTATAGCTCGCTTTTAACTTATAAGCACAGTTTTTATTTATATATATAAAAAATAAAAACCAGTATAGCTAATAAGCTATTAGCCCGAGTAATACAATATATATATTATTATTATACTTTAAAAAATATTTTAATACTTATTTATTTATAAAAATAATTTACTTTGTTTTAATTGTTTTATTTAGTGCTATAATAAATATTTTGTTAAAATAATTAAAAATATATATAATTAAGCAAGCTTTATTACTTTAGTTAATGTTATAAGCTTTATAAACTGCTTTAATAATTTTTTTTATAATTATTTAAATAGTTTTATTTTTATTTATGTTTATATTTAGAAATTAAAAAACTATATATATATTGTATTACTTAAGCTAACGGCCTATTAGCTATGCTAGTTTTTATTTTTTATATATACAGGTAAAAACCGTGCTTGTGGGTCGAAAGCAAGCCGTAAGCAGCTTACTTTTTTTCTAGTAGCTAAGTAAAAACATCCTATATTTACTCTTAAGTTGCACTAGTTTTGCTACGATTTTATTAAGTGCTTTGCTTTTTACTTTTTTGCTTTTAAGTTGTTTGCTTACTTATATTATGCTATTAACTAGGTGTGTGCACTTTTATGTAATTACCTCGTAGTTCTTAAAAAAAACTATATATAAAATATTATATAATTTTAGTTATAATTTATTATTAAATGTTATAAAATTAGCACAAGGGTAACCTTTAAAGCGGCTTAATGCCTTTATATATATTTTGCACCTTTTTTTTTGCTAGCTAAAGCTAAGGTTATATAATAATTTATTTAGCTTACTAAGCTTATAGTAATTTAAGGCTTACTAAGCTTATAGTAATTTAAAGCTTACTAAGCTTATAGTAATTTAGTACTTATTAAACTTATAGTAATTTAAAAAAAGTTATTACTTTTTTTACCTTTTTTTTATTTATATAATTATGCATTTTTTATATTTAATTATTTATTTAGTTCTAGTTTTTTAGCTATTAATTTTTTATAACTGCTAAGCATTAATATATTTATTACTTTTAATTTCTTAAGATATTTATTAATATATAATAATAAAAGTATTCTAAAAATTTCTTTAATAAACTATTATTAAAAATTCTATTATTATTTGCAAATTAAAACTTTAAAAGTAAACTTATTATATTAATATATAATAAGTTTATTATACTTTAATAGCTTTTTAATTAATAGAACTTAACATATAAAAATAAATACTAATATAAAAAGTTAAGTAATAAATAATTTATAAAATAAACTTTTAAAAATATACTAAAAAAATATTTAAAAAACAAAAATGCTAAATAGTATTATATAAATAAACTTTACTTAATAATTAATAAACTAAATCTAGGTTATATTACTAAAAACAAAAAATTAAAAATTAAGTTTAAAAATTTTAAAGATTTTTAGAACTAATAATATACTAAAATAATAAACTTTAATACTTTTATTAGTTATTTTTATTAAAAAAAAAGCAGTTGTAAAAAAAAAAAAGTTAAGTAGTAGTAGTAAAAAAAAGCTAACATTAATACTAATGCTATAAAGCAAACTAATTACTTTAACTTAAAGAATAGCTTAAATACTAAGCGTTATAACTTTTAAATTAGCATAAATATTAGCTATAATAATTAAAGCAGCAATAATAACTGCTATTATAACAATAAATTAAAGTTTTAAACAAGTAATTATATTATAATTAATATTAATATTATTATTAGTAAACTTAACGCTTATTTTTATTATTGCTATACTTAAAGTAATAACTTAAAATAAAAAACTTAATTTTTTATTAGTATTATTATTTTTATTATTAAGATTATTTATAATGTTAAAAATGCTAAACATTAAAAGTTTTAAACTTACTACTTTAAAGCTTTATAATAGATTTATAAATATAAAAGCTTTTTTAATTTATATTAAACTTTATTTAAAATAATATTTTATTATTATTATAAAAAAAAATTAAAAAATAATAATTATTTTATAATTTTTATTAAAAAAAATATTAAAATAGTTTTAACTTATTTTAAAAATTTTTTTAAAAGCTAATAAGTTAATTAACTTTAAACTAAAAACAAAAAAGATTTTTAAAAACTACGTTAAGTTTAAAAATTAAATAAAAGCATTATTTAAAAATACTTAAAAAGTAAAACATATAAAAAAAGCACTTTATTATTTAAAACAAATAAAAGCAATAATAAATTATGCTATAAAATTTAAATAATTAATAATAATTTTAAGATTATTTAAGTTTATATTATTTTATTTATTTTATAATAAACTTAAAACTTAAGTTTAAAACAAATTATATAAAATAAATAAACTAGCAAAAATTAATATATATATTAATATAGCTATTATAATTAATTAATAATTATTTAATTAATATTTTAAAACTAAAAAAACTAGAAAAAACAAAAAAAAGAATATTTAAAAAAGTATTAAATAAAGATTTAAGCAAATTAATAAAGTTTAAAAATAATAATCTTAAAATATATTTAAAGTTAAATGTTATAACTATAAAAAAAAAAAATACTTTTAAAAATAATGCTAATTTAAGAAAAAAAACAAAAAAAAAAGCTATAAA